>JAODGA020005436.1:0-11386 GCA_027574885.2 Drusilla canaliculata | reverse complement strand
ATTTTTATCACAACTAGTTAAGTTAGCAAAATTCAAATTATACTTAGTTTAGCTCTTTAATTAGTTAAGTAATAGCTCAAAATATTTTTTTAATGTAATTTGTTTCTGTATTTGTAAAAACTTTCTGAATCTATTACTATGCATTTTATGTTATGATTTTCATCTTAAGAAATATCTCAGAAACTATGAAACTGTTGTGTACCGCGTTGAGTTGATATTAAACGCCATTACAGAGCGAAATTGTGCCTTATCCGATTAACAGCTATGAAGAGCCGCATTAACCGTATAATTCGCTTTTACGTTGTAATTAAATCTTCCTTTCCCTACGTGCTAGCGCCACACCGCAGAAACGCTGAGACACTTTGAAGATTCGCACGACGCACACTCAAAGGATTCCCTTCTTTGCTCTGGTTTCCATTTCTACATACATAACCCTGAAGCTACCCAAAATTCCTATTCTACTATTCCCCTGATACATTTAATGGACATAGTCTAAACCCTTTGGTCTAAATTCCTTTCCCTTAATCTTTAGATTTTGTCTTTATGTTAGATTGGTGTTAATTTCTTAACATATAAATATTATAGTATATTTTAATAATATATTTATGTTATGATATGTTTGTAAATATCTTCCATGCAATGTTTTACTGCATAGAGGCAGCAGGAAAAGAGCAAAAGCGCAAAGAACTTGAATGTGAATATTGAATTAGATTCATGCTCCCTTTGATAATTGGATGTCGGGACATCGATTCCGTCTCCCTCGGGAGGGAGATGTACGCTTTTGCAGGTCGCAGCAGGAAGCTGGTGGTGGTGGCGGTTGGTAGTCCCGTGTGTGCGTACGAGCGCGTTCTGCCGCTGGTCTTTACGGCTGCCTGTACGGCTGCAGGAAAACGCTGGGAAGGCAGCAGGAGCGTCGGTCACAAGCGCCGGCTATTCCCCAGAGCCGCTTCGGGTGGTCCACAACCCGGATCATTTTTTGACTTTTGGATATCGCATTTTTCGCACAACGTCAACCGTTTACTAACGAAGGTATTGTCCCCAATAAAACATTATGACAGAATTGTTTCTCTTAACACTATTCATTAATTTTTTGTTGTCAATTATATTAATGTTTCTATATTTGGAATATTTTGAAAAATGACAAAATGTACGTGGTAGCAATTGAAGCAAAATTGAATTTACCCCGTGTGAGGGCAGGAGTGAGCACGCGGTGTAAAAGCCTGATTAAACCCTTTTATGCAGCGCATAATTACTTTCTAACTCGTTATTTTACGAGTTGAGCTCATCGCGCTCGTTATGCTCACCAGTGATGAGAATCGAGGGAAACAAAACAATGTTTTCCAGTTAATTTCTGGATAATCGCAGCTCTGATGATAATATCATGGTTTTATGTGCTGGTTATGTGCTAAATTTGAAAATTTTTGTTTGTAATAAACTTACAAAAATATTAACCACATACCATAATTAACTCAAATTATCTAGACTATAATAGTTTGCATTAAGTTATGTTGAATATAATTAATTAGTTGGTTTTCTTTTTGTTACTATTTAGTTGCATTTTACATTTTGCGTTCTTTTGTTCCTTGTTGACGTAATGATGATCTTTATTATCTTAATATTCAATTAAATAAAAATTGTCTTCTATTGACGTTGATGTGTTCAGCCAATGCTAGATGCACTTAATCTAGTGAAGAATGTGCAATTGCACTGTGATGTTTGGTTGGCTTAGATGTGCCAGATGTGACACGTGGCGCGGCTGCAGGTTGCAACGAGCGGAAATCATGCAATCATTTGGAAACGTGGATGAGGCACGTGACGCTCAATGTTCGACATTTGTCAGCCTTCGGGATGAAGTATCGTCAATTCTTCTAGTTCCATTGAAACAGTTTTCGTCATACTCTATGATCACCGGACGTGCCCTAGCTATGATGTTCTTTTATTGTGATTCTGTATATATCTATATGTTGTATAGTTAAAAGCTACAAGTTAATTTGAAATAGATATATATAATTTTATATTATAGGAAAATTTAGTAGATTTTTTAATTAGAATTAAAACACTTATGAAAATCTTTCAAGTAATGTTATTAATTTAGTTTTATTAGTTTTGTCAGATTTAGATGTTCAGTGCGTCAAAATAAAAATAAGCAGATATTGCATTATATGATCTGAAATTGTTTAATCTATTAATATTATTTTATGTCAGATTAACTGATTATAGAGTCTCTTAAATCCAAGATTTGATTAAATAAACATATTTATCAGCATTTTATTTAATTTTGCACTCCTAACGTATGCAACTCATTAAACACTAAAACATCTTACAAATCATATGTTTCCAAATCAAAACATAACCACGTCAATTCAGTTTATCATTGCAAGTTGCAAGTATTGTAAGTGCGCTAATATACAAATAATTAAATAACAACTGTGATAACTCAACAATATTCAACCATGGACGATCCAATAGTAACTCAAACATCACCGGGTAAGTTTTACTTTATTAATTTTCATTTTTTCATAAACAAAGACAATAAAATTGCTAAAACTTTAAACATACCACAACAAAATACATAAAACAGTAAGTTATAAACGCATCTAGCGCTTAAAAACACTCTGTACAATATTAATTGCTCCATTACACTTGGCAATTATAAAATGCTCGTGTATACTATGATTAGCATCATCCAAAACATAGTTGAATGGTTGTATAGCATTGCAATTTTGGAGAGTTGAAATTGTGCCTGCATCAGCAAATTTTCCAATACCAGTATACTCATAGATTGAGAGTATATCAGTTAGGCTATTTTTCAAAACATATAGGATTAATTCATTGCTGGGAAGCACTAATAAATGGATTTGTAAAGGAGCATTTGCTCTAAAGACTTGCCAGTCAATGTATTGCTTCTTTACAGGATCATATCTAAAAAAAATGGATAAGTAGTTAAAAGTTGTTAGTCTAAATTATTGTAAAAGTATACCTTTTTATATCAACTTGTCCAGAATACATTGTATTAACAAGATGTCCACTTGCAACAGCCAAATATTCATAACTATTATGCTTAGCTGATGAAATACTAATTGGTGTTGAAGTGAAAATTCTCTGTTGTTCATTAAATAACTCTGTATGTTCATCATACAACCAGATAATAACAGCTGGGTGATTTTCATGTTTTGGGCGAATATGTTTATCAGGAATGTTCTTTTCAATAGCGTGTATTTCCAATCGTTCCCCAAAAATACCAACATCTACTTGTAGAGCATAGTAAATCGGCAAACTTTGATGTAATTCCAATGAGTAGTCGTCATTTCTACAGAAAATATCCATATGGTTAGCCATAGAATGCACCAGTATCATACATGTTTTCTGGGTATTTGGCAAGAAAAGTGGTAAGACTTTTCGGGTACCATTACTAGCAATAGAAGCAATAATTTCAAAGTTGGCCTCCTGGTCACCCATGATGTGACCCATGTGAGTGTTACCATAACCATCGGGAGATTCATACTCTATGTAAAGATAGGTTCTGAAGCTGTATTCTAAAGGAGTCCAATAGGAAATAGGTTGTGGGAAGGTAATTTGTTTCATGTCGCTGTCAATTGTAAATTGACCATGGAATGGGAGCCACTTGAAGAAATCCATAATAAAGGTGTTATTTTGTGTTCTCAATGTTGCTAAATGTAGACCCTTGCCACGGAATGATCTCATTGGGATTAGATCCAGAAGGGTTTCAATGCTTTGCATTGTTCGGAAGTAGTTTAAGTTGTTGGCTTTATCTGTAAATTGAAATGTTTTAGTTTATTTCTAAGTGTAGAGAAACTGAAATAATTAAACTTAAGTAACTTACTGCTTAAAGATTTCTTAACAGCTCTTGAAGCATCCCTGAGTTTGTCATAGTACTCATAGTAGTTTTCAACAAAAGCATTAGCAGTCAAATTATTTAAGAGATCTGTAACATTTACACCTTGATAAAGTCCTTCAAATATCACATTTTGTCCCACTAAGTTTGTATGGAAATTAATAATATTCCTAAAGGTATTATCTGTTGATTTCAAAGCTTGACTCTCAACCAAGGTATGAAATTTAACACCATTGATTTCACCCTTCATTTTAACATCTTTAAATTCGGGTGTGTTATACTGGTTTCCTATAAATACTTTCTGTCCAGTTACGGTTTGCGCTTTGGATTTTAGCAAAACATGTTCTTCGTTAAACTCCTTCTTGTTTAGAACTCCAGTTAGACCTATACCCTTCTCGAAAACTGTTTCACTTTCGAATATAAGCCGGCCTTGAACACTCTGACTTCCTGTTTTTAAGACTCCATTTTGAGTCCAATGTTTCAAATCCACACTTTGTACCTTATAAGTCCTATCTGTATTTAAGATATCTACATCAGCATCGTCGATGGTGATCTTTCCTGTGACGATGTTATCAGCGTCATAGCGCATTACGTCCGTTTGTAGATTGTACCCATTAACGCGGTAGTCACCTTGAAGTTGGTTTATAGTTATATCTTTGGCTAGGAAACGCTCCTCGAAGGTTTGGTCCCAGTCTTGGAGTAACACCGTACGCACAAATTCATCAATGGGTACTTCATTAATGGCATGGATGTTTGCTCTCGGTGCTTTAAGATCACCATTGATTAAGAGGCCTTCTTGGAATTGTATATTAGCTGTGATTGTTTGATTTCTGCTCTTACTGAAGTAGTTATCCCTCAGCCATTGTAGGTTTGTCTCTGAGACTAACCCATCAACTGAAATGTCATCTTGGAAGTTGATAGACTCAGCTCGAAGAGTTGGTACATTTGATGGTTTATCATTGAACCAAATTGTAGACTCTAATTCGTTCATGTTTTTTCCATTAATGGAGAGAACTATCGGAGAATTACTTTCCGCATTGTTTTTGATGATTAAATTCTTTGAACGTTCTCCTTCTTTAGGATGTGAATAAGCACAGAGTTGGGAGAGATTTAAACCGTTGATCTTTCCTTCTAAGTTTGATGGAGTTAAAATAGTCACAGATTCTTTGAAACTGAGAGAATCTGCTACAGTTTCTTCTTCACTATCAGCTAGTATGGTATCAATGTCTAAGTTTTCAATATGGCCATGTAGGTCAATTTTTTTAATACTAGTAACATATTTATCTAAAAATATTAATATGTTAATTATAATCAATTATACAAGAATAAAACTTACCAAAGGTAACCTTCTGGAACTTGAAAGTCTCATTAGCTTTAACAGTATCTTCGACAAGTTCTTTCAAATTAAGCTCATTGATCTTGCCACTATCAATTAGCAAATTTCCGAAAACAACAACCTTGCTGAAGTACTGATCACCTTCAATGGTTTGCATTGGACTATCATTCAACCAATTGTTGGCAAATGTCTCAGCCGAGATATTATTTATAAAGTTACCAAATTTTATATTCTCCACTTTGATACCCGCAGGAAGTTGAATATTGCTAGAATCTCCGGTTACAGCCTCTGATCTTTTGATCAAATTTGGGATGCGGTTCATATTAATAGATTTTCTTGATTGTAGAGAAAATATTGTAATATTATCAAAATGCTTGTGACCGTAAATTTTAATCTCTTGGTTCTTGAAGAGAGTATCTTCTAGTATTTGCTCCAAATTGATTCCATTGAACATATTTTGGACTTCAACATTATTAGCCTTCAAATGATTGATGGAGAGTTGTCCAATAAAAGCATCACCTAGTAGTTGTTCATTATCTTGTGCCAACATATCTTCGATGTTATGCTTTGTTTGAAGAGTGATCTTGGGACTTTTTATTGTACCAACTTCGACATTCTTAAAGTCGTGTTTTCCTGTAATAATTTGATCTCCATCAATTCTGAGAACATTTTCGCTGAGCTCGGGTACGTTGATATGGTTAAATATTTGGAGATTGGTGTTGCCGGTGATTGTAAGGTCACCTTCGAACTTCTTCCAACCTTTGATGTATTGATCCTCTTTGGTACCATGGACCACAAAGTGATTGATATCAATATCGTTGATTTTATCTACGAATATTTCTCCTGTATTCAATAGTTGTGTGAAATTCAACGCAACTGGGATCTGTGAGTCTGTCAATTTCACACCGTTCTTGCGCAGATTGTTAATTGTGAAGTCATTACTACCTAGGTCTTTAGACGACAACTGATCTTCGATTGTAACGGTGCCAGTGATGGTATAATCACCAAGTAGTTCAATCGGATCGGTGATTTTCGTAACAGGGTTTAATTCCTGAAGACTATCACTATCAATATTTCCTTGAAGGACCATAGGTCTAAGAAGTTCAACTTCTTGGATGATTTTCTCACCGTCAATGTACTGCATTTCTGTAGTGTTCTTTATAAGAACATCAAGTTCGCCGTTTTCTAGGACGATGATCTCGTTCAATCTGTCTTTTACATCTAAATTTTGAGCTTGAATATCTTGTTCGAATTGAACATCTTGATGAACAAAGTATTCTCCTTCACTGATACGAACTAGGTCATCTGGGATAGCAAAGTGATTGAGTGTTTCAGTTTGGAAATTATTCAGAGAGAGATTACCGAAAATATACTCTTTTGTAATCTCTTGATGTCCATGGTTTTTCAAAGCGTATTTATTTAATGTTGGAAGATCAACGTGGTTCATAAAACCAGCAACCGTAAGATGCTTCACTTTTAGAGTATCAACAGATGAGATCTGCACGGTTGTATGATTTGGTTGTGTGTGAAGATTGAGCTTGTTTAGGAATTTAGCTGTAACTTCATTGGCTATAATACTGTTTGCCGTTAAGTTTCCTACGAAGAATTGATCTCCGCTTTGAAGAAGAACATTGGTGGCATTAAAGAACAGATTGTTTAATGTGCCCTTGATTTGAAGATCGTCAACATAGAAGTTACCATTTATAATGAGTTCATTCACAGATAAATTATCTACATTGGTGTGAAGGAGATCTTCAGGAGGATGTCCATTGATAGTTCTAATTCCTACAGTAATCAAATTCTCAATTGTAGCAGTATGTAATTCTAGTCGGGGTACAGTTTTTCCAGTCTCACGTGGTGTGTCGATTGGTACAATGTCATTCAGGAAAGCTACAATATTTAGATTATTCATGGTCTCCCCGTTGAGTTGGTTGAAGAGAACTTCATTATTGATAACAACATTTCGTACAATTAGATCTCCAGGAATGATAAGAATTTCTGTGCTTTGATTCAGCTTCTTTTCTATTTTATTTAACTGCTCTTGCTGGTTTTCCAGTTGAATCTCTATAAACGTGAGATTGTGCTCTAGGTCTTTTTCACTACTAAGATCACCTTCAACTTCTCGTAGTCCTTTGGTGTTTGTCTGGCGTTTTGACGGACTTCTTTTTTTGTCCTTTTTATCTGTTTTAAATTCCTGGACTTTTTGTTGGCACCAATTGAGGAGGTTGTTGTATTTCTCTTTGATTTGGTTTTCTAGTTTGAAGTGCAGTTCGAAGATGTTGTATTCTGATTGTGGGTGCGTCACGACGAGAATTTGCTTCTCTTGATAATTGTAGGTGTGTACTGATTGTATTCCTGGAGAGAAGGCTTCGTGGGTGTTTTGGTTGCGTGTTGGTTGGAATTTCCAGCCGTTGTATTGATAGGTTTTTAGACCTTCAAATTTGCTTACGGCGAAGAGGACAAATTCTCCGTTGTTTCCCTAAATTAATTTTGTTGTTAGGATAACCTGGGATTTTGTGGTTTTTAAGAAAAAATAAATTGTAATAACTTACCACCGATGGTAACCATTGGGTAACACCATCCAGATCGAAACTTTGGAAGGGCAAGAAGTATCCTTCGACGAATTTGTAGACGATTGACTTTACGTTGTAGTCGATTATTCCATTTTCATCTTAATATAAAATGTATATATTACAAAAATTGTTTAATGTTTATTTTGGAGAATTTAGAGAATTGTACGTACCTTTAGAATACGTATTTGCTATAACAATAAAACTCTCCTGTGGTCTTTCCTGACTTGCATTATTTCGAAACGCAAAAAACTTAATATCACTTGCTCCACGTGTAGCAATCTTCTGATAACTTACAAACTGCTCCAAATCCAGATCATACTTAAATATCTCCGAGTACGTATCACTGGTACCATCATCAGATCCTTGATTGGCAATCCCAATAAATCTAGTTCTTCCAATTGAAAATGGCGTCACTTTTACCGCACAAAATGTATTCAAACTCTGGATAATATCGAAATGACCACCTAGCCATTTGTAGATTTTACTCTGAGTCTCGCAACTCTTCTTTTTCGTTTTTTCGTGTTCCTTAAATTGTTGGACAATCGCCATGTAGGTGTTGCCTTTATCGGACCATATTGCAATATCCACGGCATAGTCAATGTGGAGATTTTGTATTTTCTCGATATTCTCATTAGTGGAGAAACGATAGACTACTGTTTTCTCATGGAAATTATTGGCTGTTGTATTTTCTGCCGCTACTATAAAGGTACCAGTTGGTGTTGGGAATACCACGAGACGGACAGCCGAATGGACATTACGTTGGAGCAATTTGATGAAATGTTTATTCTTGGAAAATAAAATATTTTATAGAAATGGTGCGAAAAAGTGTTTAAAAAATCTTACTTTTTGTTTGTAAATTTTAAGTATGTTGTTGTTTTCCAAGATAACAGCATACCAAATTTTGGTATTGTTGACTTCATGTTGGAATAGCTGCAAATCTTTTGGATTTGTTGATGGTATTTTTTGAAGAGGTGTTAGGCCTTCCAAGATTGGAATTTCTATAAATGTTTTAAATTAATGTATCTATAAGATTTTTAATGATATTTAGGGAATAAAATGAATTTTTGTTGTAGATAAAATTCAAGAAAATCTCTCCCAACAACTAACAGAAATTGAGCTACTGGAATCAATCTACTCTAAAGAATTCAAATTTGAAGATTCCAACAACTATGAAGACTTACGCAACTTTCTGGATGGACAAACACAAGAGCCACCACCATTTATAGACTTTACAATCACCGTTGAAAATGAGACTAGCCAACAACATTTTGAAATGTGCGTCACGCTTTCCCAAGACTATCCTAACGCATTACCGGATATCTACGTGCGTAACTCGGAATTATCTCGAACTGGATCATCCGCAATCAACAAAGCACTTGGTGATTATGTGCAAACTCTAGACCGTGGTGAGCCGTGTATATACTCAGCTGTTTTATGGCTTCAAGAAAATGCTCATGATTTTACTTCAAACTCAACAGAGTCTAAAAACTCAGAATTGCAGAATGGTAACAAGGATTTGGAGAAATTAGTGCGATTTTGGATATATTCACATCATATTTATAATAAAACAAAACGAAGGGAAATTCTTTACTTGGCTGGTAGGCATAATATTACAGGATTTTGTATGCCCGGAAAGCCAGGGATAATTTGCGTGGAAGGACACGAGTCGGATTGCACTCAATGGTGGGCGACTATTCGTAGTATGACTTGGCAGAAAATTATGTGTAAAGTTACCGAGGATGCGAAAACGCGTCGTTTTAAAGACTTCCAAGAGGTTGCATTCCAAACGCATGGGTCTAGAGGTACTCACAGTAATCTGGGGGAATTGTATAAATATCTCGAGCAACATAATTTGGAATTTATATTTAAAGAATTATTTGGAATAGAAGGTGGTAAATAAATTGATCAGAATTTGAAGAATACTTTGCAATCACTTACCAAAGCTTCTGTCACCTCCTATTTCGACAATCTGTCGTTTTGTACGCTTTTCTTCAATATGTTGCCTTGTTCTGATTAAATCAATGAAATTTTCCACTTGTTTGTCGGTGAAAGTAATTGATTCATCTGTCGGTTGACGATCTAGAGACACGTTTTATTAATTTGTTGCTTTAATTATGTCTTGACTTACCTAGGAGATTTATTTCTAGGTTTTCAAAGAAGTTTTTGGTGAGATCTTTTAGTTCATTTGAATTGGAGGAGTGAAAGTGCAGAAGAAAAAGTATTCCGATTCCTAATCGGAACATTTTGAATGATGGTTACACGACCACGTTTTTGATATCACTTTGAAGTTAAACACGTGTGTTTCGGTTGAGGACTGAAACTAAATTGTTATCTGAAGACTTACAATTTGAATAGTTGTGAGACCATCTGGTGGATTTTGTGAGAATTTGCAGGGATGTAGTAGACTGCAGGAACTTGCTGGGACATGGGACAAATGTTAAATTTGTGCAAGTGCGAATATCAATATAAATAATATATTTTTATTCAAATATATTATAATAACCATGCATGGCGCGTGTTTTGTTACAAGATTACATTAATTTTGATGTGTTAATAATTTTTTAAATTGGTAATATTTGTGCTACCACCTCGTAGCCATAGACAGAACTAAAAGAGAATGGTTTAGATAATTTGTGATGAGATGGCACTATGGGTACTTTTTTCTTGTATTTTTTTTATTATTACAAGTTTTGCAGTTTTTATAAATTATTTCAGTATTAAAATAATGATAAATCATAAAATGTATTATATCATATTGCTCTTATTTTTAAATAATTTTATATCGACACTTGAAAATCAGAATCAGAAAGGGCATACCAAATGATTATAATATTAATAATTTAGCCAAATGTCGCAATTTACCAAGTCGTGTTTTTTGACAAATTTTTAATTTTCAGCAACTTTGAATAACTCTAGCGGGCAAACTATAAGACATGGAAAACTGTGCTAGGCGTCAACGGACGCGGCGTCTCTTTCTTAATTAGAAAGTGAGTACCAAATAATTGTATTGTTAATAATTTAGCCGAAAATTGCAATTTTTCAAGTCGTGTTTTTGACAAATTTTTATTCAACTTTGGGCAAGTTTGAATTACTAGTACGCAAACTATAAGATACGGATAACTGTGCTAGGTGTCAGCGGACGCGGCGTCTCTTTGTTAATCCTTTGTTTGTTTGACCAAATAAATTATAGAGTAGTTAAGCAAAAAATTGCAATTTTCCGTAGCATGTTCTTGACGATTTTGTATTCTTTCAACGTTCTAGAGTACTTACAGGCTAAGTTAAAATGTAATGTTAAAAGTTTATCTTAATTTCGCAATTTTACAAGTCGTGTTTTTGACAAATTTTCAATTTTGAGCAACTTTGAACGACTCTAGCGCGCAAACTATGAGACTTGGAAAATTGTGCTAGATATCAGCGGACGCGGCGTCTCTTTCTTAATCAGAAAGTGAGTACCAAATAATTGTATTGTTAATAATTTAGCCGAAAATTGCAATTTTTCAAGTCGCGTTTTTGACAAATTTTCATTCAACTTTGGGCAAGTTTGAATTACTAGTACGCAAACTATAAGATACGGATAACTGTGCTAGGTGTCAGCGGACGCGGCGTCTCTTTGTTAATCCT
>JAODGA020005373.1:0-13028 GCA_027574885.2 Drusilla canaliculata | reverse complement strand
GAAAACAAACTACAATCTTTTTTGTAAATGTTATTATATTAACTACTTGTTAGGTGTCGGTGCAGCCGGTTTTAATTTTTATCGCGAGAATACTCAGCAATTCATTTATGAATATAGCTACATATATAGTTGGCTGTGGAAACAATTGATGCATTCTAATAAATTAGCGTTTTTCATACAAAATTACCTATTTTTAATTAATAATTTTTATCTAAACTATGAAGTTTTTCTTACTTTTAATTTGCCATAAACTGTTAGGTAAATCTGACATAACAAAAAAAGAATGATTCAAATCGGTTCACCAAGAACAGCAATTCATTTTATAGATAAATATGTTCACATACCTATGTCTATAACTTTTACTCTTACCTGGCCGTTGCAAACACAGATGCAGTACTTGGAAAATATTTATTACATTTTTGAAGAATGTTTTTGTAATTTATCTGCAGAAATTCGGGACAATTGTTATTTATTCGAAAAATCACAGTAACGAAAATTAACAAAAATGTAAGAAGATTAAAGTTTAGTTGTAAACGGTGGACAGCTTTAGACAAAATTTGATGAGAGTGATGATGTCTTAAAGAAAAGTAAGCTTTCAAACAAAATTATTTTTGAAAATTTGAGTGCTGGCTTGAGTGAATTCTTTCAATTTGATTTAGTGTTCATCAAATCCAAGAAGTAAAAACTTACATGTTTATTAGAAGAAAATTAGAATATTTCTAATTGTTTGAAAAAACTTCACTATGTGAATTGATATATGATTTCCATCAAAGTATAAATATCCAAATAAAATATGAAGGAAGGTTTCAACCATCCCCATAAAAACACCCATATTCACGTGGCCGCATAATATATGCCTACTATTAGCTATTACAACAATTTTCATCCCTCTACAGCATAATTATGTAAACATGGAAGCATGTCCATATTAAAATTCGCCACTGCAGAAAACTCTATGACGACCTGATTGCCCATGGAGAAGTTGAACTGAAAATTTCTATAATACTCCCATACCCATATATTTCGGCATTCCAAACCACCCCTGACCCTTTTAATAATGGAGCAAGTACACACAAAAATATATAACACCAGATCATCCTTTATCAAACTATTACATCTTTATAAATGCGATCATTAAGAGTAATATAATGTACAAATATATGCAGAGTAAAATAAATTTTATAATCTCATGTCAAAACAATGTGTACATAAATAATAAAAATGCATCTATCAATAGCACCGCACATAAAACCAATGTCGCTTATCTTCATAATTGCAAACTAAAAATTAGATCTGTTACTCGAAGTTGGGTGTGTCCTCTCCAAACACACTTAAATTTGCATGGTTTAAAGGTTTTGTTTTTTTGAGCTAGCCAAGACACACTTTTAGTGAGGATACAAAAGTAAAACAACTCTCAACCAACTCAATTCAGAATCAACAGTAGCATGTAATATATATATACTAATATTAAATATTTCATACTTTTTCGCTACGCATGTTTTTTTCTTTCATGCCGATGCCAAGATGAAACAAGAGTTCATACAGAAAGTTTCAGAGTGAAATATTAGGACGTTAGCAAGTTGTCGCTTCTATGAACATCAATATTGGATCCACCAATAGTCAATGCCATTAGTATATATTCTTTGAGGCAAATAATTGTGAATGCGTAGATAAGAACCAAAAAAAAAAACAACAGCACCCTCAACAAGCACGTTCTTGTTGGGGCGTCCACGCACCCATTTGTGGTAATCTTCATCTGAGAGAAGTGCTGCTATCGCACGAATTCAATTCACTTAATATCTCACATTTTCGCTTACCTAAGAATATTATAATTCAATTATTTACTCTAAATTTACCCAATGCGCAAGTGCCGCTAATCGACGAGTTACGATTCGGCGGCATCTTCCTCAAAGTCCTCGTCCTTATCGACCATCTCGAAATCCTTGCCGGTGCTGGACCGCTGACTCGACTCGGACTCGCTCTCCGACGGCTGGTTGCCGTCGGTCGGCGGCGCGGCCCCGCCGCTGGCATCGCGCCGTGCGTCCGCCTCGCTGGCGTCGCTTTTCGACGATCTGCTAATCAGTGGCTCGGTGTCGGTTTTGCTCTCCGGGTCGTCATCGTTCTCGGCGTCCGAATCTTTCTCCTTTTTCTTCTTCTTCTTCGTTACGGCCTCGCTTCCTTTGTATTCGTACTAAAAAAAAACATACGCCTTGAATTACCTGATCAAGAATCCATTAACTTTTTACATAATGTAATTAAAAAATTTATCTTGTCATCTTATTTAGCAATTTCTAAGTACTGAGAATCGCTTGAGTTGAAAACTCGGGATTTACATTTTGGAAGTCACGATTCTATCTTCCAGAATCAGTTAAAACCAGTTTTCTTTGCAAGTTGTGGGTACGGGATTTACATCAACATATATTCTTACAGAGCAGTCGTTTTGTTAGTTATATTCACAATATTTAAACTTATAAATAATGTGGATGTAATGAGCAATTTTATTACAGTAAATAATTTCATAAAAACTGTTCAAAAGTAATTTATCAAGCTTGGAAGACCTTCAAATCATGTGTTTAGACAGAACAATCATTGAGAATGTGTAATAAAATCAATACTATTCTTTAGTATCCTAAAGTTTACAAGGATATAAACTACAAACACTTTATAAATGTACTATTATTTTAATAAAGTTTATTGCATTGTTTCCTTTTTTCAAACTTCCTTTGTTTTGATTTTAAAAATGTTGAATTTTTCCCACGACCAAATCCAAAAGTAGTAAACGTGCCACTTTACATGCCCCGAAAACTGCTATTACGTTCAAAAATCACGTTATATATTCATATCACCCCTTGTTGCGTTATGATATCGATTGCCTCCTCCGTGTAAATCGTGCGTACATTAAGTGTTAGTTTACCGCTTCGTTTCTATTATGAATTTCTTTTTCATTGTGCAATTAAAATACAGTTTTGCATATAGTTGAGGAAAAAAATAGTACGTGAACTCGTTGATAAGCATTTCCTCACTTATCAAGCTCATTACGTAATATACAAGCCTACTTATTTGATATCTACAAAAAAATATGTATCATGCTTAAAAAATACTTAAAATTGGCAAGAATACGAGTCATGAACTTCTTTCTCAACATCAAAATGTCAACGTATTTTGTTCCGTTAACTTGCGCATTCCATTTCGTCAGCCAGGCGTGAAAGTAAGCTCGCCTATTTAAATCATACACAACAACATTCCTTACCTTGTACAGTGGATAAAACGATGCCAGAATGCCGACGTCCTCAGTGAGGTTCGGCAATATCCAGATGTGATGCTTGCCGGCCGTGAGCATCCACACCAGACAGAAGATGATCAAGCGCACGATCACCAGCAGAATGATGAACACCAGAAAGCCGGCGGCCGCCACCGAGAGGTAGTAGACGCCGCGGTGCACGGACGGCGGCCACAGCGGGAACAGGCACACGCCGATGGCGCCCAACACCAGCAGCGTGCCGATCACCCAGCAGTGCAGCGGTATCGGATCGTAGATCCACACGTACGCGTCCAGCCCGTCGACGAATATCTGATCGTTGTGCATGTCCAAGCGAATTTTGCGCTTTCGCTGCACTTTGTCGCTCTGATAAACCCAATGAACCCTATTAGAACGCGCACGCAATACGTGTAATATCCAATGCTTACATTAGTTGTATCCGGTTTGCCCTCGACGACGCTGCTCTCCGCATCCGTATTCTTATCCTTCTCCTTCTTCTCCTTTTCCTCCTTGTCCTTCTTGTCCTCCTTCTTCTCCTCCTTGGGCGAGTCCGCCACAGCTTTCTTGTCCTTCTTCTTGCCCTTGAGCTCGGCTTCCGAGACGGGAATCTTCCGGGCGCGGTGGAAGAATTTGTGTTCGAGCATCAGCTGCAGGTAGTCGACGGCCTCCTCGCGACTCGTGAAGAGCGCATTGTCGCCGCTGGCATACTTCGACTCCAGCAGGGCGTCCAGCGCCTTCGCCGCCGTGAAGTACTCCACTATGTGATTCATGAACTTGGTCTTTTTGATTGGGACATTCTTGCGCATCCATTTCGCTAGATTGTACTCGTCTTTACCCGGCTTGTCAACGATTTCTTCTCCAGCGGGCACAAATCCCTTAAAATGAAATTATCCATTAATACTAAATAATATTTGAGTATATATAAACAATTTTACAAACATTTTGCATCAGAAACTTGACTAGTATAGAAATAGTTCGATATTAACATGCATGACATACATCAAACAGTTATCTATACATTCATGAAATACTTGCATAGATTGCTAATCAAAATTGTAACTAATGCATTTCCTTTGAAGAAACTGAATATAATATACATGCTCATTATTCCTATAAAAAGTAATATGTAACTGACCTCGCAAAATAAAAATAAAATATTTGTCGCAAAGTTATTAACAAATTAATGTATAACTAAACTTGTATTTGAAATTAGTGTAAAGAGAACGGCGCTAGCGTCAACACAGCGCTAGTTTTGCGCCACGCTGTGACGCACGCAGTGCGCGCAATCAACGAGCGGAACGACGGCAGCATCACCGTGGTGATTGCGCGCACCGGGTGATCACAGCAGGCAGGTAATAATCTCTCGCGCAGCGTGCCATGACCGCCAATCGCGCGCGCCGCGTTTACCGTTAGCCCCATCTCCGGCATGCGGCACCACACGTCGCGCACGTCATTCGCGCACATTTCGACCCTCAAAATTGTGCAAAACATGCCATCGTCCGCCGCCGCCGCCGACAGCCAGTGAGCGCAACCCCTCAACCACCCCCCCACCCACACCCCGAGCGGCGCGGTGCCTTGCGATGCGCCATCGACACGACGCACCACCGACTACCATCCACCCTCCCCGCACGGAGACGCAGGCAGCAACGTCAGCGCGTTGGCGGCCGGACGCGCACGGACACGGACGCGCCAGCTGGTCGCGCACCGCCGCCGCCGCCGTCGTCCAGCCTCCAGCACGCGGGTGCGCAGCGGCCGGCCATCACCCCGTGCACACGTAAAAAAAAAACAACCACGAACGAAAATGTGTTACCTCCTTGCGCTTCTTGCCTTTCTTCTTCTCCCCCATATTGGAACAACACACGCACGCACACTCGCCACTGACGTCACCAAGCCGCAGCTACGATGCCGCGCTCCGTCACAATAATGCGCGCTCGGCAGTCAGCCGCCGCAATCAACAGCCGATCAACCTCACTACCAACGTGCAGTGCTCTCAGACTTTCATCCAAATATCCTGCCAACCCCACCACTTTCCATTCGGCTTGCTTCGGCCTGACTGCAAATTGAACATACACCGTGTTCACACTTGCGTTATTCATTCATTTTTTGGAAATTTAGCTTGTTGAGTTACATATGTTACATATGAATTTGCAAGTATACCTTTAATGTTTATAATTTGCACCTTGCACACTTTTAAATACAAAATAATATCCAAGAAATGAATGAATAATTCGGTTGATTGTACGCCAGTGTGAACACCGTGTATGTTTAAATCTATTAGCCAAGCCGAGGCAACCCGAATAAAAAGTGGTGGGGTTGGGAAGATATTTTAATGAAAATCTGTGAGTACTACCAACGACACAGCGACTCTACGCAGCGCAGACATGCGCACTGCGCGCCAACATTCGATGACCGCGTTTCAAAATTTCCGCAATTATTTTGCACAATATTCTAGAATTGCTCAGAACTAATAGAATGCTTGCTATTATATTGCTTTGTTTGCCACTACAGCTATTTAACAATATTCTCTTTACAGATAACCGCGCGACTAGAGATGGCGTTGTATTTTATATCTCAACTTACATCCCAACAGAAACGCAATATTCGAAAATATCTTATTCAATGCGAAGGTTTCAGCTCAAAGTCACGTAAAGAACGTGAGTACAAGGTATATTTCTCGGTATATTGTACAAGTCTATTGTACATGATATATTTATTTTCAAGAAAACTTTACCTCACATTAGTGAAAAAGACATTTACCATGCAAACTGAGCACTAAACTTAATGAGAATTCTGTCTTTATATCACTATTGTCTTCTTTGTTAAGAAGATGATTATTAACTATTACAAACATAAAATTTTAGTTTTTTTGGAGAGTTAATTAAAAGTGAACTTGATTTTTGTTAAAATTAATTTGTCCCATCTTTAAATTGATAGGTTTTCTCAAATGTTGATTATAGTTTCATTATAGTATAGGTGTTTATCATCCATGGTTTATTCATTTATAAATAATTTTCTGCTACATGTGTATGTAAAAGTAGCAAAACATATTTAAAAGATTCAGCTGTTGAAGTTTGGCAGAACATATTTAAATGATATAAGTTGGTGTTAAATGTTTTGTTGTTAAATTATTTAGTAGAACATTTAACATCATATTATTCTTATCTACTTAGGTACTTTAATGTTGAAATTGTTCTTTGCCACTAGATGTATAATAAGGAGCCATTCAGTTCTGTTTAATAAAAATATTCCCCTTTTGCACGTCCGATTTGCAGAAATGTTGCCAAATCCTCGAAATTCCTGAAAGCAGCGATCACGAACAAATCAGACAAGCATACTTACATCTCGCTAAAAAATATCACCCAGACAATCCCGACGGCAATCTGCAGAAATTCCAGGAAGTCGATGAGGCTTTTCGCACGCTGATCCAGAAGAAAGCGCGAGAGCGCTGGGATGTGGAGGAAGAGTATTCGATGAATGATGAGCAGCCGGACATCAAACACACGGCGCCGCAACATCGCCAATACTTATCCAACGAAGGCGTCGGTTCCGGCACTCCATTTCAACGCGAGAAACAGTACATAAAGATTCGCGTAATGCATGCCGCAGACAACGTGCTTCAGCATCGCATTGCCAAGTATACAGCCGATGAAAGTTCTCTGATAGAGAAGAAAGTTCCTCTCAAGCATAAAATAAAAACAAAGTATGTGCACATTTTGATCCAACTGCCACATTTTTCCCTGTTATTACATTTTAATCCACTCTATTTCACCGCGCAGGTATGGATTTGACCGATTAGTTGAAGATTTAATTCAAGAATCAATGTCAAAAGGGGAATTTAGTAATCTCTCTGGGTCGGGGAAACCGCTGAAGACGCATTCGGAGGCAAATCCGTATGTGGACTATGTAACGCATAAAATCAATCAAGTGCTGATCGATAACGGCTTCACGCCCGAATGGATCACGTTGCAGAAGGAAATTCGCGAAGATATTGATCGACTGCGACGTGATTTCGCTATTGAGCGCAGCAATTACGGCCCGATGCCGCTGAATGAGACCGAGTTGGTCGAGTGGGAGTACGCAATACAGAAATACTTGAAGGAGATACACACGATTAACAAGAAGATCGACAAGTTTAACCTTGTGGTGCCCATATTGAATAAGCAAATGCTACAGATCGAACTCAAGCGGGAGGCGGATAGTGCACTCGCACAGCCACACGCTGCCGTTGAGGGAACATCAAAGCCGGCCTTAGCCGGACGGAGTACGAACGCTAGCAGTGAACAGAAAAATAAGAATTTATTTAGTTTATTAGAGGCCTACTTCAAGCCATAGGACAATCAAAACGTGATTTTAGCACCATTCGACCCGGTTGTTGTTTCCGAGTCGCGCTTTGCCGGTGGCGAGCAAGCGCAATGCTTTTGTATACGCACGATGCTCAGCAGGCCGCAGGCGATCATGCACAGAGTCTTCAGTGTCACCAACTTCAATCGGAATTGACTCCTGGACGAGAATGGCACCGGAATCCATTTCATACTGCAATAGACACATATGCTATTTAGATATATAAATTAAATTAATTGAAACAATCACATTTGCTTTGAGAAAGATGTCTGAATGTATTATCTCCTATCCCTATATACCATATAGTTTAAACATGATAATAGTTGTGTTAACAAACATTAAGTGTACTAACCACCAATTTTTGTTTCAAAACTACGTCATCAGATTGCTAATGTTGTCTTAAGATAATTATTAGAATTTTATTCTTACCTCTACGAAATGAACAGTGCATCCGGTTATTCTGACACCGCAATCTAATGCATCTTTAATGCCATGTGCACCCTTAAATGATGGAAGCAGTGCTGGATGAATGTTGATCATCTTCTTATGCCACATTTTTACAAACTGTTCGCTGAGTAAACGCATAAATCCAGCCAAACATATAAAGTCAACCTGAGCGTTAGTTAACGCTGCCTGCATCGCCATATCACACTCCTCCCTTGAGCCATGATTTTTCAAACCAAAGATCTAGATACATTTAAGGTGTTTAATTTGTTTCTAAATAGATTTTTGGTAACTCACCATCGTAGGAATGCCAGCGCGTTCCGCTCGCTTTAGCCCCTCAACGCCGGGCTTATTCGAAATAACAAGAACAATTTCGGCGCCCATGTGCTGAGAGGGATCCTGTGTGGCGTCGATCAGAGCTTGCAGATTGGTACCACTTCCCGAGATCAATACAGCAACGCGTTTCTTGGTCTCTGCGTGCATGTTCACTACGGCGGGCACGTACTTCTTCATCGCTGGCTCCATGGCGTCGCCGAAGTTGTCCACAATGACATCGGGAGTGCCGGGTGGTCGTGCGAAAACGCTGCCGATTACAGTCGCACCGTGTGGTTTGAGCAATCGAAGCATCTCTGCCTCATCGGATTTGTTTACGATGAGCACGCCGCCAACGCCGCAGTTGAACGTGCGCAGCAGCTCTGCCTGGTTGACACCGCCGACGGTCGCCAGCCAGGGGAAGACGGGCGGAATGTTCCATTGAAGTGCATCGACGCGCACACCCAACTCGGGCGTGAGCACACGTGGAATGTTCTCGGTGAGGCCGCCGCCGGTGATGTGTGCGAACGCCTTCACCTTACCGGTGCGCACTGCGGGCACGACGGCCTTGATGTAGATCTGCGTCGGCGTGAGCAACTCCTCGCCGAAGGACTTGCCACCGCTGCTGAACGGCGCCGGGTCCTTGTAGCTGACACCGGCGAGCTTCATAATGCGTCGCACCAGGCTGAAACCGTTGCTGTGCACACCGGAGGACGGCAGTGCAATAATAGTATCACCCGGTGTGATTTTGTCGATGTGGGGCATTAGATGCGTGCGTTCCACGGCGCCAACAGCGAATCCAGCAACGTCGTAGTCACCCGGTGGGTACATGTCGGGCATCTCCGCGGTCTCGCCGCCCACCAACGCGCAGCCGGCCTGTCGGCAGCCCTCAGCCACGCCCGAGACGACTTGCTTCGCCACGTGCACGTCCAGCGCGCCGCACGCGTAGTAGTCCAGGAAGAACAAAGGCTCAGCGCCGTGTGCCAATACGTCGTTAACGCACATCGCCACCAGATCAATGCCGATTGTATCGTGCATGCCCATTTCCTGGGCTATCTTCAATTTGGTGCCGACGCCATCAGTTCCGGAGACGAGCAGAGGGTCCTTATAGCCGGCCAATTTGGTGTCGAAGAGACCGCCGAAGCCGCCCAAACCGCCCATCACACCAGCACGATTCGTAGACTTTGCGCATGGTTTGATGTGATCTACAAGCTCATTACCCGCTGTTATATCTACGCCGGATGCTTTATATGTCAACTTTCCACTGGTTAAGATTGCTCTAAACAGATAAAAACATATATAAATCAATAAACGATGCAATAACACCTACTTAGTTTAACTAGTTTAATTATCGTCACTAGTGAAAAACGTTGCACACAACTCTACCAGTAAACATTTGCGCTTCGTTTACCTTACTAGTTGCATAAAGTATAGTTTTAAAAACCATTGCTATCTTTTGGAATAAATCAATATCAAAATATTAAAACGTACTTTGCAATCCCTTTATGTGCGATATCCGTACGATGTTGCTCACCATCGAAGCGAATAATCGTGTTGCAAGCCATAGTTGCTTTGGCGGCAGCAATGGTAAGCTGTGGTGCCATTGCAACTGCAATCAATACCCTTCCACCATTGGTCACCAGCTGCCCATCCACCACGGCCGTGCCACAATGGAAGACCATGTGGTTCTTCATCTTGTCAACCTGTTCCGCTCCAGTGATAACCTGTCCCTTCGATGATGACTCCGGATAACCACGCGACGCCATCACAACGCCGACTGCGGACACATTCTCCTTCCAGCGCAATTCCACCGCGGACAACGCACTCGTGCAACAGGCATGCATGACTTCAAACAGATCACTTTCCAACAACGGCAGAATAACCTCCGTCTCGGGGTCGCCAAAGCGACAATTGAATTCGATCACTTTGGGCCCGTCGGGTGTGAGCATCAAACCGGCGTATAACACACCAACATATTTCGTACCCTCCTTCTGCAGACCCGCAATGGTGCGCTCGAGAATTGCCTCCTGCACAAACTGCATCTGTGCGGCGTCCAGCAACGGGCAGGGACAATACGCACCCATGCCGCCCGTATTTGGTCCCATGTCGTTGTTGAAGATCCGCTTGTGGTCTTGCGCCGGCAGCATCGCCTTGATCGCCCTACCATCGGTGAACGCCAACACGGATACCTCCTCACCCTGCAGCAGCTCCTCGACGACCACCACCTCTCCGGCGGTGCCAAATCGCTTCGCGGTGAGGATGGCATCGATCGCATCGCATGCTTCCTTCTTATCGGCTGCGACAACGACACCTTTGCCGGCGGCCAATCCTGCTGCCTTGACAACTAACGCCGGAAATGGCGCACTGTACAAAAAAATCAACGTTTTCCAGTAAAGATACACAAATAGTTTACGATTATATTACGTGTTTATGAAGGTCTTAGCCGCGGTAGCATCAGTGAACGCCTTCCATCGCGCAGTTGGCACATTGTGTCTATCCATAAACGCCTTCGCCCAATCCTTGTTTGACTCAATTTGTGCGGCGGATTTCTGCGGACCAAACACAAGAATACCATGCTTCTGCAGCCCATCAGCTATCCCATTGGCCAGCGGATCCTCTGGTCCCACAGCAACCATGCTCACATTATTGTTCTTGCACCACTTTGCAACTTCCTGTGAAAATTACGCAGTACCAAATATTAATATGAAACAAACTTTAATAGAAACATTTGAATAAAGTTACCTCAAAGTTCTTTATGTCCAATGGGACATTCTGTGTTTTTTGTAGTTGAGCGATCGCTGGACTGCCGGGGGCGGCATAGACGTGCTGTACTCTCGCGCTGCGCGATAAACACCATGCGATGGCGTGTTCCCGACCGCCGCCGCCAATGACCAGAACGTTTGCAGACATATTTTCTATGTACTTGTTACGCACAAAGTCGCCCTGTAGCTATCTGCTGACGAAATTACGTTTTATGTGAGTTGCGTGCAAACGCGCTGGCGTCAGCTGAAAAGATCGAATGTTGTGCCATTCAATTTCTTTATACATATCTGTGGCTAGTGTTAAGCAATTTAATCGCCGCTCTCGCCGCGCACACAGGTCAGATGTCAGGCCCGACAACAAGATAATCGAATGATGGACGCAATTGTGTAACGCAATGGCAAATGCACAAATATTCCACTCAAGTAAACAAAATTTGTCGAAACATAGTTGTGACGTATTGTCGTCAGGCACAAAAGTTTTTAGTTAACGGTCATTAATTATCGTCATTACATAGAAAATCCATTGCTATTGAGGTTAACAAGATAGTTCTTAAAAAGTCTAAGCAATTATATAAACATGTAAACTTATATTTAAGTATATAATATGCTTCAACTTCTTTTGTTTTTATGATAGACGTTAAAGATGAGACAACTAAGTCCTAAATCTAATCAAGCATGTATTTACTAAGCAGACACGTTTTAATATAAAATGTTGTAAAGATATATGAAATAATGCAATTATAAGTAGAAATCATAAACAATGAAGTGTAAACTATTCGGTGCAATGTTCATATATATATATATATATAAAACAATGAAACAAAAAACTTACGTTGTTATAAACGGAAATCAGCAAAAAAGAAAAAACTTTTTTTGTAAACTAGATGAACAAGATGAACAGCCCACACACGACAAACTGGTCAAGAACAAAAAAGAATCACCGCTTCTTCATTCAAAACCACCAAGTTTGACGCATGCGTATACCGTAAAACATCTCGCTGAACAGGTGGTCAACGATTGAGGTGATCCTTCAATAACATCAACAGCTGCAACCTCTCTCACCGTCTCACCTTCTAGGACAAACCACAGAATGTTAAGACAATGGTAGAAGAAACAATTAACACGTCAAAACCAAAGGTACACTATCAGTTTTTTACGTTTCATGCCAGAAGAGTTATACGTATGCATTTGTAGGTTAAAACGACGAACGAGAAGCCCCGTGACGCGCGCGACAAGCCGAAGTCGATCTACTCCTGGACGGTGATCGACGTGCAGAAGTGGCTGCGGCGACACTGCACCGACCTGTTTCAGCACTACAGTCACCTCTTTCAGAGGCATCACATCACCGGCCGCACGCTGCTGCGCATCAACGACAACTCATTGCTGCGGCTGGGCGTCAAGGAGCAGAATCATCGGGGGGCAATCTGCAGGGAGATCGTCAAGCTGAAACTCAAGACTGATATTATGGAAATACGCGATCTACAGCACAAGAACAAAAACATGCAACATCTTGACTTGAATGCACTCATATAATGATTTATGTTAGATATGATTACAGAAATAAATAATCTTACTTAGTAACTTATTTAAGAAGTTTTTATGCAATTTGTTGTCAGTTGACTTATTTCATGTAATTTCTTCCTGATTAGGTTCATTTTTCCAGTTCACAACTCCTAAACTCACTCTTCTTTTATATCTGTTTAAGGGGGTATTCTGGTCTAGAGGCATGAATTTTATGCATTTTTTTAAAGTGTTATAAGTAAATAACTATTCATTCTATACTAGCAATTTTTTAACTACATGTTTCCTAATATTTGAAGACAACATATTAAAATTTTGGAGTCAAAAAAATCAAAATTTAAAAAGATACAGGCCGATAAAGTGGAGAGTCTCAAAAAAATTACTCGTCA
>JAODGA020005160.1:0-11694 GCA_027574885.2 Drusilla canaliculata | reverse complement strand
AGGTAAGAGGGTTTGCTCTCCACCAATAGCATTTCAGCAACTATAGTATGTAAAGCTAACGTTGGGGCGCTGTCTATGTTTCAAATGTTTCAACCATTGTAGGTGAAAGTCAAATGGAGGTCAAACGCTCGGCTGGTTACGCGCGCTCTGCGCTGATTGGTGCCTCTTACCTACGTCATCAGTTTTTAATTTTAAAATTATGGCTTAAATAAGTAACTAAATCAAAAAAGAAAAAATACGTCCAAATTATTTTTTAATTCTCTACCGATAGGGCTTATAAAAAAAACGGTACTGAGGCCCATTATCTCCTATCAGATTTGATGCAAAAATATGCTACTGCTGATTATCCCGAATATTGTGACAACTGTCTGACAACTGACAGTCGTGACAGTTGACGTGTATTTCAAAGACGACTTCAATTCTACAGAAGCAAACACAAAAAAAAAACATTGCAATAGGATTTATTTTTGGATTACCGACACCTTTCGCGCGGCAATACCGCCTTGTTTCGCAACGCGACACACAAAACTTATTTAGAACGTCTCGCTCTTCGCGGAACTGAATGACAAAACTCGCACGCTTAACCTGAAAACCGTTTGCTGCATTTCTGCAGTTGGCGCTTGCCAATTGTGTGTGCTTTCATGCCACTGTCGGCCGTGCAGCAGGATGGGTGAGATGGAGGACGGTGCGCCGAAGAACGCCACCGACGGCGGCGACGGCACTGCCGCCAACTCCACGAAAACGATCTATTACGGCGTGTACATTCCCGCCGACGTGCAGGTGCAACAGACGGACGCTTACACGAATGTGTTCGACAGCAAAGTGGAAGCGCTCAAGTTGGTGAAGAAGTACAAGAAGGCGCGCTTCAAGGCGTTCGACTACAACAAAGATGCGCTGGACTTTGCGGAGCACGGCGCCGACGTGCCCCTTGCGGTGGATGCGGCGAAGAATGGTGAGAGTCCCAGCGTGGGTGAGAAGCACAGCCCATTTCGAGGGCCCACATCACAGAATTTAGTCAAACTGCGCAAGGGCATTGAGACGGGTGATGTCGACTTTGTGCAGCGGACCATTTGGGATAATCCACGATATTTGATTGGCGCTGGGGATACACCATCAATACTACAGGTATTTTCATGCAGTTATATGCTCCTATTCAATTGTTGCATCATTTATGCAATTGTTTTCAGGAGGGATTTCGATATAATGCATTGCATGTGGGAGCAAAAGCAAAGAATGCTGTCATGTGTGAGTTGATCTTGAATACAATATCAAACATCAAATTCATAAAGAAGTTGTACGTGGATGATAAGGAGCCCGAAGAGCGAGCCAAAATCTTGCTGGACTTGTATTTAAATACGCCAGACAAAGGATTGAATGAAACACCGTTGCATTTTGCTGTTAAATTTGGCGCACCTGATTGTGTGGAGGTTTTTATTTCATATCCACAGTGTCAGAAAGCTTTGCCGAATAAGCATGGGAAATTGGCAAAAGAGGTGAGGAACTTTTTGTGCTTGTTTTCTACATGCAAATAAATCAAAAATGTTGAATTTTTTTAGATCATTTGTGATAGATATGATGGACCAAACTCAAAATTATATAGTGAGCAAATAGCACACATGCTGGAGGACAATTTCTATGTTCCTGTTCTTAGGTCAGAAGACAATTGTGCGCCTCCAATGATTGGAGAGCCATTTTCGCCCACAAGTCCACCAGTAAGTGCTTACTACAGCTGCAATGCTTTGTCCAACTTGGTTGTTTTAGAATTTCAATCATGATCCTCTCAGTCCTCGAATGGAAATCCACGCTTATGCAGGTCCAATGAATAAAGAGCGTGCTGCAACGTTCAGAAAGATGATGAAGACCCCACCGAGAGTGTTAAACTTTGGCAGTCCACTGCGATCGTCATCAAAAATTGCATCACTCAAGTTGAAAGACCACGAAAAAGGCTTGGAGCTATTGGGGAATAATCTAGCGCATGAAATGGATGTACCTTGGAAGGAGTACTGGCCGTTCCTCGATAGCTTCGTCGATTTGGCGTCCGCAGAGGGCTTGCAGCAGTTTGAGGATTATCTGGGCGAGAAGGTGAATGCAAAGTACAACTGTGATACGCCACCCACGGCGGAGATTACGCCGCCGCCGCCTCGCATCAACGGGATCAGTGGTAAGCAACTGTTTGCCTTCGCCGAGCACACGAGTCTTGCCGATCAGATGGCAAGCAATCGTCGCGCTGAGAACAGCCCGCTTACGGAGCTGTGCCGAGCGCTGCAAGCGTGCAAGCTGAGCGACTGCAGCTACAGTTCGCCGAACAATACTCACGCGCATTCGAAGCTGAACGGCGGCTACACGACCGGCGACAGCGCCGTGAACGACAGCCTAAATGGCTCGAACGGGCTGCACGGGCACGAAGCGCTGCCGCCGGCGGCGACGCTGCATCCGACGCTGTGCGTCGACAAGGCGCTGCAGGTGTTCGCCAAGCGCATCGCCAACCACATGATGTACCTCATCGAGGCCGAGTACGAGACGTGCGCGCTCATCGAGACGCAGGTGACGCAGCTGCGGCTGGTGATGGCGAGCTATCGCTGCGACGCGCGCTTCGCCGCCGTCGACCTGCGCGTGGCGCACGCGCGCCTCGCGCACCTCATTCGGGCGCAGCTCAGCCGCTATCTGCGCGACACGAGCGCGACGAGCGTCGTCGACCGCGTCGCCGCCTGGCTGGACTTCAGCGGCACGCACGGCGACGGTTTCTCCTCGGACGACGAGGGCGTCGGCAATAGCGCGACGCATTCGAAGTGTCAGCATACCATTTGTCTGCTGAAATCCCTACGCGACTTTTTCAACAGCGACGGCGCTGCATTGTGCGAGGAGGCGACAACGGCGGCGTTGACGATGACGCCGGACGAAGACCAATGCGTTGACGTGTGGCGGCGGCTGCAGCCGTGCGGTTGCACGTGGGAGTGCACCACGCGAAAGCAAAACGGCACCAAGCGGTCGCACCTGAAGAGCAAGTTTGCGCTGCACGACCTGCCGCGTAAACTATCGTTCGAGGAAAATAACCCGGATGCTGGTTCGTTTACACTATTGATATCATTGGGACATATTTATATTTGACATTCATTTGCAGAGATATCTTTCAGTGGTGATACGTCAAGTAGTGAGGAACTTGAAGATGACGCTGATGATGTATTTTACACCCCACCTGGAACTCCCAGTTTGCTGGAGGAAGATGAAATGTCTGATGTGGAGAATGATGTGTTTCACGAGACACAACTGCCTGATGATGAAATATTTATTGAAGGGTAAGTGCCCTCCCTCATCACAGCAATCGAACAATTAGGTAATTGTACATTTTTAGCGATATGCCAACCAAAATTGATTACGCTGCATTTAACGCCTTAAAATACGCCAAATGTGATCTAAACTCAAAAGACTATCCAAATATCTGTCGATGGCATCACGCTGTTGGAATGTACAATGAAAAAGAACGTGTTGGGTATGTTTATCATCACTATAATCACAATGTTACTAATTGTAAAACGCTTGTATGGCTTTGTATATATAGTTGGGCGAGTCCGAGCGTAGTCAAGTATCACCTAGGCTCGCCTAGCAGCACATCAACGCCCGAAGCTCACCATCGCGCTGGGGGACGTGCCAATCAAAGCGCAAAGGACCTGCTCTCGTCGTCGCCGCCATTCACGCCGCCGCAGTCGTGGCTGCGCGTGACGGGGCCGAATTCGCCGCGCGCCAGCCTCAAGCTGCAGCGTGCCAACGTAAGCTTTAATCTTTAAGAGGCGAATGTGATGTGCGTACACATCTTTGTTGTGCTGTGTATCAAGGGCGGGCTCTGCAACATTGGCATTGTTGTTTTTCTCGGACAGTTGTTTGCGCGGGGATGTTGCTGCATCCATTATTGTTGCGTTCAAATATTCCTTCCATGCACACATGTGCATAGTAATCTAGTGATTAGAAAGCTACAAAGCTGAGCATGTTTGGTGACTTTTTAGTATGTTTTACATGTTTGTCGTTTCGCCATCCCTGCGATTGCATTTTATTGTTGTTGTTGAGATGAAACGCGTGAGTTTAATGTCTTCACGTTTGATAAGAAAAAAAAAAAGAACACGCACAAAAGTTTGTAAAAACATCCGCAAAGTGTATTAAATATTTTAGACTACATTTACCGAGAAGATTAAAAGACTGTTGTTGATAACACATTAACTTGCAAAAACGTTACTAACCTCACCTTAGGGCTCAGTGTACTTTGCTTTGATTATTTTAATTCGATTCGCAGATATATATATGGAAACGATTATATGATAATGTGACAGACAGTAATTAATTATTAAGTTTCTGTAAGGAATATATTTTTCTACATATAGAAACAATTTTTTATTTATTTGAATGAAATGAGACAGATATGTCGGAAACGTTACTAAGGAACAGCAGGAACTGGAAGTGATTCTTCAAAGACATTATGAAATTCAGTCTTCTTTAGGGGGCGTGGCGAAAATGATATGTGAGAATTACAATTGAATATTAAGAATGTGTATCATAACTTACCAATGTCCACCCATTCAGACTGTGAGGACACTCGGCCAATATCTGCGCTCAAATCGAGTGTTGAAATAGAGGAGTCAATGTGAATTATGCCGCTCGACGATCGACTGTTGCCAGCATCGTTGCCCTCGTCGACGACGTGCTCGTCTTCTCGCTCGCCATCGTCGGTTGCCTTCTGTTCGGGTTTGTCATAGATGACGGGCTCCCCAACAATGTTCTCGTCGCTGGCGGTGATCGTTATCCGCGGCGACGGCCCATTGCTCTTCGGCTCTGCGTGAAAGATCTTGTTCAGACTCTCGCGAATTAGCGTCACGTTGCTCTGAAACGATTGCAGCAGGCACGCGGTGTTCGCCTCGCTGGCACGCGCGAAAGCTGTCGTCGGCAGCGCATCGAAGTGATTGTCGATGACGAAACTCTCGCGCTCCAGCTCGAGCAGGCGCAGCTTGGCGCTGCGGAGGACCTCGTCGGTGGGCGAGATGTCGCCCGAGCTGCTGGAGCCGGTGAATCTCCGCGCCGACGGCGGCGGCGAGCTTCGGATGTGACCTGCGGCACAAACAAACAATAAGCGGATTAAATTGGTGCGATTTCAGTACATTTATTCGATCATTCAAAAACATGTGTGGTGTCAAAATGGGTGCTTAGTCCGTGTGCAGGTGCAGCTGGTGGGCGACGGATTTGTGCACAACGTGCTTGCAGAGGAAGAAAGCGCCGCTCTCGACCAGCATCACCGGCGTGTACTGCAGCGCACTGCAGATGAAGCTCAGCACGAAACCGATGCACTGCTGCGAGTAGCCGATGCACGAAGTGCACACGCGCACGCTAAGTAATGAAAGCACCAATATACCTTCTTCGCCGGCGCCGAGGTAATAGGAGAGTCCCGTGCCCAACGGCGCGCAGCTCGTCACCAAGTGATCCTTGCGCGTTTTACGCACGCGCATCGCCCGGCTCTCCATTTCGTCCATCAGCGTGTTCGTCCGCAGCAGGAGCTCCTGAATCTTGTTCTGATAGGAAAGATTCTGATCCTTCAGCTTGATTATCTCATTCTGTTGGTCAGCCTGAACGCGCCGGAGAAGTTCAGTTTCATCGCATTTGGCGGGTTGATGGTCAGCTTCCACCGGCTGTTTATCAGTGCCAGTAGCAATGTTTGCAACAGCCTTTGTCTCTGGGTCCTTGGTTTGCTGACCGCATGAGATTAATTGCATCTCCTCAAACTGCTGCTTGATCAGCCTTTGCTTATTTTCCAGATACTCTTGTCTCTCTTGCAGGCTCTGCTCCTTGGTCAGCAGAGACTGTTCCTGTTGCTTCAAACGCGTTTCTAATGTGGCAATATGATTATTAAGTTGTGCTATGTCATTGTACTTGGATTGGACAGATGATGAAGCTTCCCGTAAGCGTTCTTTGGTCGCGTTCAGCTCCATCTCCAGGCGCACCTTCTCATCCTTGTAGAATGCCTCCAACTTTTCAAACTTCTCCTTATACTTGGCCTTTTTCATATTTGCCTGGTGGCACATGTGTTTCTTCATCTTTGCCATTTGCATATCTTTCAATTTTCGCAATGTCCTCACCTCATTGATCACAGCTGCTTTGACGAGCTCGCAAATCTTAAGAATAATATCAATATTAACACCAGTGGTTTTCAGTAACATGATCATTGCTTCCAAGTCCAGTGATGCCATTCCATTCTTGCACAGCCAAGCCTTCAAGTTCTCATCCTTTTCATCTCTCTGCTGACCAATGACTTTTGGCACATTGTGAAGAATGCAGGTGAGTAATGATTGCTTGCTCAGCTGATACTTGTGCGAGAGTCTTGCGGCAATGTCCGGCTGGCGATTCAACCCCAATGCCTCAAGTATGTCTGATAGGTCATTCTTGGAGAAGTGAAATGGCTGCGCTTCCTTCTTCTTGTGGTCCAAGATGATTGGTGGAAACGCATTGTGCATGGGCACCTCGGTGGTAAACACCGATAATGTGTAGTGGTAGTTTCGCTGAAGGAGGTACTCGGCAACAAGCAGGTTGTGTGCCTGGATCTTGGGCGAAATTTCCGGATTCTTGAGGATTGCTTTGCCCAACGATGTCTCCTTCAGCACATTCACTAGCTGCGACCGCAGATGTGCGCGCAAATTCGAAATGATGCCCTTCTCCTCGAAGTAGTCGTACAGAGATTGCTGGAATTCCTCACTGCTGAGTTCGGCACCCTTAGCAAAGTTCAATGCTGGTTTAATCCGCTCCTCCAAACTCATTTTGACAGAGGATTACTTAATTTTTTGTACTGAAATTTTCCTGTTTACTTAAATTTACATCGGTCAATGACACACGTGATTTTGCGGCTGATTTCAATTCACATTGTTTTCATTTTTGAAAACAAACCTCGGGAAACACAAACAAATGGCAACGGCGACGGCAACTGTTAGTCGGTTAGAAAAGTTGCCTACACATTTCTTTTTTTACGTGATTATTTGGTTCATGGCAACTGGGCCCTGTGAACCATCTGATACTATATATATATATATATATATATTTCAGGGCGAGACTGTCGGGTTTTATAATCTCATGGAACATTTTATGTAGAACAAGTCCCGTGAAGAAAGTGAACCCATATAATTCAGACCTGGGCCGGGAATCGAACCCGGGACCTCTCGCACTGTAGTCAATGAACGTACCACTGTGCCACCGAGGTGGTCAACCTACACATTGAAAATTATATAAAAATTAGTACCATGCCTTTTGAATTAAACTTATATCAAAATAGTTTTAGTCATTATTATATAAAACTTACATTTTAAATATAATAAATATAATAAATTTTGAAGAATTTGTTTTGTCTAGTACATAATTGATGACAAGAGATGGCGTTGTAATGCAATAAATAAACATTAAATATTTGGAAATTTTTTCTAAACCACATAATATTTTGGTTATTTGATTCTGAAGTCTTTTGTGCTGATAATACATGATGGTAACTAGGTTTGCAAACTATATTATAAAAATGGTGTTGAATTGAACTCAATAAAATCTAGTTTTGCTTTCAACACGTGCTTGAAACATGAGCGTAAGAGTATATTTCAACGATTTCACGCTCTGAATTAATCTTACGGGCCGTAAGTAGGCGCAAAAAGGCGTTGGCGTATGTTTACGACGATGACATAAAACCCCCAACGCACGCTCGTTAAGATTATAATAAGTTTAAATAATATTTGCGCGTTTCTTTCCAATTTGCACGGCAGTTAAACGATAAACACACGCGTACTTTGTTCGACGCATTGCGCACAGGTGCGCGCATGCAATTCGCGCGCGAATCTCGTCCGCGGCATATCGAAACGTGTCCCTAAGTCAATCCGACAAATTATATTGCAAAAAGGCGCATCGCGCAGATGTGCGGCTAATCAACAGCGGGTTGCGTGGGCAACCACCAAAACGGGCGAATAGCTTCGTCGCGGGCAAATTTATAGCCCGAACACCGCTCATGTTACCTAGCCATGTCGACAGCAATAACAATAATCACCACTGTTGATACTCGCGAGTTTTACTTGCCGTGAAATCACAACTATAATACGTGCAATTTATGCACCGATTTCGAATTACGCAGCGACAATGGCCGCGGATCGTACAATGTTCCATTTTGTTTTATTTGTTTGCAATAAAACAAAACAATTCCCAATAAAAAGTAAATACATAATCGTCGCACTGAGCAAATCTTTGCATATTTGTGTTTCTCTTACAAATGTTTAAGAGTGAAGGTACTTTTTAAAGTATTTTTATTGTTTATACACTTCTATGAGTAGGTGTATCTCGACAGAAATTGCATTAAAATAATAGCCGAATAATTTTCACAGCTGGATAAAAGGTGGCCTCATTCAAACACGGTTAAAACTACAGAAAGACCACATAAAGCATGTGATAGAATCAACAATACACCGGCTGTAAAAACCTAGCAGTTAAATTAAATGCCATCATAAATTGAACATTATTCCTCTTGAGACCATAATGAATTGAAAAACATACAACCTATTTTACTGCTAACCAAATATTAGAAACAATAAAAGCAAACCACGCTTGGACAATTGAAACGCAGCTCAAAAAATACTTTGTAAATGTTACTGGTTACCAAGCTGGATGGGAATTTGAATTGGGGATGTGCTGAGTATTACATAAGTAATGAAAGAAACAAATGTGTATGCATGCTGTGGCTAAGAAATAACGTTTTAAGTGCCATCCATAAATCATTGTCGTGCGTAAAACGACGAGTAATTTATGGCGTTTGGTAATTTTTGGGTTTATTTTGTGCTTTTTAGTGTTTGAACTTTATTACGCCTGCGCTTATTGTTTCTTTCGTGTTTTGCTCCATCGTTAACTTTTATTTTTAACGGATAGTTAGTACATAATTTTTGGTTCTATGTGTATAGTTGATTTATGTTTGCTGCTTCTTGGAAACTATGAGGCAAAACGAAACATTTTATGTTTTTATTATGTTTAATTTTAGACATTTTTTTGTATTAATACAAAGTTATTCTAATATAATTTAACCAAATAGAACAAACCACATGTTGGGCATTTTTAAATAGAAGCAATTTTTTTATAATATCTCTTATTGTTTATTCAACCTCTTCAACCTCTTTGAATATAGAGATATTCTATATTGATGACACATCTTTGACCAAAAAAGTCTGCTTCCAACGCTAGTGATAAATGATCAACTCTTACCAAACCAAGAAAATGATTCTGTTACATTTACCCAATTTTACAGCGCATTTATGATAGTTCGTAAATCATCGCGGTGAATGAGAAAACCACGCGCTGGGAAGTCGCCATTGTTGCTCTGGTGTTTGGGCAACCAACTTAAAATAATAGCGAAGAAGGGCCTGCGATGCGTTTTGTTCCGGATTACTGTTAGGTCGCTGTCATCGTCGTCGTTGTCTCCGTGGGGTTATATGGCGTGCCCAAGATGCTGGCCACCGCTTGGCATTGAATGGTGGTCACTTTATTGCCCTCAATTTCCACGTTTTTAAGGAGCTGGACCAGCAAATTTGATATATTGCTTCGGGGGTGCCATAAACGTGACCGACTTCTAATGCTTTCTGGGCCATCTTCTGACCAAGTACAGGAATAGAACACCATTGTTCGCCTTTGTGTGCGCACATTTGTTCTTCGTGTCTGCAGAGGTTTTCTCTGTGCCATATTTTCGAATTTTACAGCACTGCTTGACTGAATGTAGGTTATAAAACTCACCAAAAGTCAATGCGTCTTACAACCACCATAGGGGGTGTACATTTTTCGCACGAATCAAATTAGAAATCGAATATTTTGTGTTAGGGAAATATCCAAGAATTTTATCATTATCCCAACATGTGGAAAGTTAACAATAATTAAAAGAACTTTACTCGCTGCATGAAGACTGAATCTAGGAAATACAATAGCAATAAACAGGGCCATAAATAAAATGGATTTACAGTAATAAAGGTTTCAAATAAAGCCAATGTTTGCATGCAGAAGTTGACTTCTTGATCCGATCAATTGACTACTGAAGTTTACCTGGATTATTTGCATATTATTGGTGTTGGTATATGAAATTGGGTGTAATATAAATGTTCAATAAATGAAAATACATCAAAAATCAATTCATACCAAATCCTGCAAACTTAAAAGCTACACAGTACTGTGTTAAGTTACGTCATGGGCTATTTTGTTTCCCTCAGCCGATGATGAAGAATCTCCGCAGATCGGCGGCGTATTGCGGGGCGCTTTGATGCACGCCCGGCAATGGCACATCAAAAAACAATTTCAAACGTCGATTTCGTGTGATCTTGGCTAGGCTGCGGCCCGGCGGCATCAGCACCGCGCACCAACAAACACAAATACCTATTTGTTCGTGCCGTGTTGCGGGCGCGCATAAATATTTATCGCGGCGGTGCGTGCGGGCCCACTTCTTGATCAATCGAATCGATGTTTTGCGCATCAAAGGCGGGCGCATCAAAAACAAGCGACTCGCAATAATATACATTACGTGCATACACACATCCACGCACATACAAGCAGCACAGTTTCGCGGAAAAACCCGACGCCGTGTAAGCACATCAATGGGGGGCGCTCGTTCGAAGATTAATTATAGAAATTAACTCGTCCCTAACCGGACTAGCGCGGCCGCAACATCAGTGATGAATCATGCGGTCATTTCACTAATCTACAAAGTGAATTTTCCACGCTTTATTGAAAACCAAACATAAATATGTGCGCTTTTCCGCTGCGATAACAAATAACTATCGCACGGACAAAGTCAAAGGATGATTTTATGTACACAAGGTGTGCGTAAATTTCCAGATATACGGATTTGTCTGCGTTGTCAAGATTAAGAAGTCAATTATTAGGAAGTTTTGCATGCAAACATGGGCTTTAGAGTTAGTTTATGACCACGTAGACGCCACCTAGTTGTAAATTAATTCTATTGACGCGACGATAAGAGGATTGAGAAGTCAATTTCAAATATACACCAATAAATATTCTATAATAAGTTTGTAATTTGAAATATTAAAGTTTCACCCCTTTTCCTGTATCAGTATGTTGCCAAATCTTTGCTCACTCACCGGCTTTGGGTGGTGTTATTAGAATTATACTGCGTTGTTCTGGTCATTATGCGTTCTCTCGCCTCATGCGACAGCTTTGTTTGTCCTGTGTTAGGTTGGGTTTGGGTGTTCGTATGTTCACATGGGTTTGTTACACGGGATTATGATGCGGAAGCCGCGGGGGTTCCCCTTGGTGTGTGCGCACACGCACACCCATTGTTGTGGCGCACGTTTTCTACTTCATTATAACGTTGTTTTGCGCGAGTTGGTTTTCTCTTTAATACATCATTGCTTATACTGATTTGTTTTCTATCAGTAGCGGCTCGTGGATATGATTTCCGGGGATGCTGCTTCTTCATATACAGCAGTTGCTCGATAATGTGAACTAATTAAATGTGTTTCCGTTGTCACCTATTCCTTTTGATTCTATAGAACGTAATGTGTGTTTACATTTGCACAAAGTTTTTATTATCCCATGTTTCCGCTATCAAACGTTTGCTAATTAGTAATCTAAGAAAACTTTTCAGTCAAAGTCTACAAACATTTTGCCAAAAATTTTCTTTACTCAACTTTGAGTGTGAATATC
>JAODGA020004887.1:0-14328 GCA_027574885.2 Drusilla canaliculata | reverse complement strand
GGAATGTGATATCTTAATAATGAGCTACCTGAAATATTTTGTAACAAAAAGTAAATTACTTGATTATTACAATAATTAGTTAACCTAAATTCACAATTAAATTAAATATGATGTAAACCCATTCGTAATCTTGATATCTTGCCATTTGGGTCAATTAAATTAGGATGTTCCATGAAATTAGTTTAGAGGGTGATATTAATAATTTGTTTAGTGGTTATTGATTTATGTTCCAATTCTACACTTTCTGTTCTCAATTTAATCCAACAATTTTTTATAATGTTTGCCATGTTTTCTTGAGTTTTCTTTAATATTTTGCTTCTCCATCTTTTGTTGAAACTTGAAACCTCAAATCTTGTTTAGCTCAAAAGTCTACAAGACTTTATTGGAAATTATTGGATTGGTTTGTCACGAGCTAAGCGCCCGACTTGAATAAAAGTGGAACGCGCACTGCCTGGTTGCGCAATCACGCGCGCACGTTGAGATCGCGTACACCCCAAGTTTGGGCAGCACATTTCTATAAATTGCAATTTATAAATTTGCGTCTTAGAAAACGGCACAGCAGCACCGATTATAGCGAACAATGCTGTTTAGGCGCGCGCTTGCGCGCATGCCGAAACAATTGGGACATGAAACTTTAATCTCTCATATTTTTAGTTTTACGGCTCTCTTGGAACACTGCATCGACTGACTTAATGGCAGCGATTCCAGATTGTTGCTTTTATTAATAGCGCCTATAAAATTAGCAATTACGATAAATATGCTTATGATCATGTTGGGCTAGGCGTTTATTTTCGGATAGATGACATTTTATGTATGTTTATATTAAACTAAGTTAATGTTTTAAGGCAAATTATTCGACTTTGATGACAATTCAAAAAATTAAATAATTTTAAGGGGTTTCTGCACGATCAGTAATAATGACATTACCTACCATCATTTCATGTAATACACGTCATTCTAAATTTTTAGATTTTTATGTTCATTATTAATGTCATTCCAATAAAATAATGACATTATTACTGATCATTATTATTGTCATTCCGAAAAAATAATGACATTATTACTGTTCCTTATTATTGTCATTTCGATGACATAATGACATTATTACTTATTATTAATGTTTCTACGCGATCAGTAATAATGACATTACCAATAATGACATTACCTGCATCACTCCACATAACGTAATAGACATCATTCAACCTAGACTTTACACATTCAATATTAATGTAATTCCAATAAAATAATGACATTATTAATGTCATTCCCCTTTAATAATGGCATTATTACTGATCATTATTAATGTCATTCCGAAAAAAATAATGACATTATTACTGATCATTATTAATGTCATTCCGATGATATAATGACATTATTACTGATTATGATTAATTTTTCTACGTGATCAGTAATAATGACATTACCTGCATCATTCTACATAACGTAATAGACATCATTTCAACTTTTAGACTTTTTACGGTCATTAATAATGTCATTCCGATAAAATAATGACTGATCGTGTACGGACTCTTTAGATCTTTCAGACAAATTAAGCAAGAAAAGGCGTACAAACAAACGTTGTTCATACAAATTTTTACCTGAATCGTTGCGTAAAGTACTATTTTACATTGAGGTTTATTCAATGTTCAATATTATCTGAAAGGTAAAAAAAATCTATCTTTAATAAATGAAATGTTATACAAGTAGTCTCTTCACGCGTAAATTGCCTTTTTGTATTCGTCGCCAATGAGCAGTACACTTCAAATTGCCCTGGCACGACAACATCTTCATTTTTTCCATTGTATCAGATGAACATAAAAGGAAAACGCAGTAAATGGACTCTCTTTCCGCCAGTGCGATACGCTTGTATGCGGTAATGTCGTTAGAAAGTGCGACGCGACGTTTCGACGACGAAATGGCAAAAAATTATAAGACGCTTGCTGGCGCTTCGATTCCCGCACTTCCTGCGCGCGCGCTCGTCTCGGAAACCACGCAATGTGCGCGCAGGAAACATATCGGCCGCCTTTGCTCGCTGCTGATGTATTCAAGCATTTCCACCTCTTGCAACTTGTAGACGTTGGTGCGCGCGTGTTGTGCGATTTGTTTGTGTGCGCGCAACATTCGACAGCTGCATAGCCGGCAAGTTGCGTCCGGAAATACACCGCCACCCACACCACCGGGTGCATAAAGAAGCAGCCAAACTGATGTCGCGGTACTTAAAGTTGACTTAGTAATCAATTTTTCATGCATCCTTTGCGTCGGCCACCCTCCCTCCGGTGCGGAACGATAACACTCGCGAAACTCTCGGAAACTCCACACGCGCGCATGTTTTGGTTGTGCGAGGGATGGTTGTGCGGCGGCGGCTGAAGCAAACACAGCCGCGCGCCGCAGGCGTGCAACGAAACTTATGCTGCGGCGAAAGCGCTGGAAAAATGCATGCCAAGTATTTGCGGACGCGTTTTTCCAGCGCGCTCGCTCGTTTTTCCGGTGTGATGTCTGTTTTTACCGCCACTGTTTGCCACTGCTTGCCACTGCAGCATCGCCGTCTTGTGCATTACATAAACAAATTTACTCGGATTAAGCCAAGTGTGACTCGATGCTCGCGCCCCACTGCCGCCACTGCCGGTCCCAAACCGTCGACGCTGTCACAACGCCCGCGGATCCATTTTAACCGCCAGGACATTACGTTTGATAAACGACAGGACAATTATGCGACATCAATCACTTCCTTTTATACGTTTTTACGCGCCGCGTCCCTGCAAGTGTGCAGTGCGTGCGCGTGCGCTCGTCTTCGGTCGTTTGCATCATCGTCGTCGGCGTCCGCAAAAAGAATCGCCCAACCTGCGCAAGAGGGAAATAATGCGCATACGACGACAATCCACGCGCAATGAAACGGCGCAGGATAAATGAATAGCTGTTTTGTATCCTCTCTCCTCGCTCTACAAAGCAATTTGTTTCCGCTGAATTTTTCGCGGCTCCCTCGCGCAGGCAATTAACCATTTTTCACCTGTCGCCCATAAACTACCGCCGAATCTAACAGCTTTCATAAATAGCGGAACGTCGGGCAATTAGAATGCGAAAAACTTTACGACAAAATCTACAATTCCAAGCAGTAAAGTTTTTCGAGCGCGTGCGCGCTCCGTTTTAAAGCGGCCACCAACTTGAATTGCGGATTAATGTAGTTTCTAATCAATGTAAGTTCCAGTCGTGGCACGTAGCGGTGAAATATTTATGGCTCCACCTTGCGCCGAACGGCGGCGGCGTCGTTTTGTGCCGCTACGTCATACTTTATGTTCAAAACGCTTTACGACATCGCGCTGCATGTATTTTTTACAGCTTTGAGTGGGTACTCGTTCCAATAATCAGCGGGTAAATATGTTGTGCAACATTTACAGAACTTAATATTTCCGAGTGGCTGCACGTGGAAGCTCTTAAAATGTTGCCGTCCGCTTTCGACAACGTTTGCCGATGTGGCCGGCGCGGTATGAAGTCCAAAAATATAATAAAATTTATTTGCCGTGGAATTGCTTACACACTTCTTTATCCGTTCAGCGCGCACTTAATAGTCGTCCTCGTCGTCCTGCCGCGTGCCGGCCCTTCACGACTGTCCTTTGTTTGCTGTCTTCTTTTCTATATTTTTTATAACCCGCCGCTCGTTTTTATTTACTATACTTTTTTCATATTGCATTTGTTGGCTTTTATGGCCTTGTAGTCTAAGAAAACAATTCCGCTGATTTTGCCGTCCACAATATATGATAATCTTGAGTCGAAGGATTCGATTTGTAACGAAAATAACATGTCTTCGTTACAAATCATAAAATCCGCTGATTTCTGCGAACCCAAGCAGGCTGCAAACCGATGAAGTTTTATTAACTTTTTCAGCAGCAGAGGTCGATTTTAAGTGTTTCTTGTTTGTTACAGCTTATGTTCGACGAGTTCAAGGTCGCGCGCTATGAAGCGTCCGCGTTGGATGGATGCCCCGATGGGTATATGCAGCTCTCCGAGCTGGGGCGGCCCTTCACGGGTGGCTCCTGGTGTGGGTCTTCCTCGGGTCCAGCGGCGTACTACAGTGAGACTTCCACGGTTACAGTTTCAATTAAAATCTTCCAGAACGCACAACAACCCTTCCAATTTCGGCTGCGCTACCGATTTGTATCGCGGCGTGAGGCGGTCGTGCGCTTCGGCTCGCCGGCCGCCCCACTGGAACGCGGTCAGGTGGCGCCCGGCACGTACTGCACGCGTCAGTTTGAGGAGTGTTATCGTAAGCCATGCCGGCTGCAATCGCCCAACTATCCGGGCATGTATCCGCGCAATGTCTCCTGCTACTGGAGTCTGCGGCAGAAGGTGGTGCCCACATGCAAGCATGCGATGATTGCGGTGCGCCAGGAGGCGGCGCACAAAATGCACATGAAGCGTTCGATTAGCGTCGCGGGGCTGAACAAGACGGCGCGCGCGTTGCGTGCGTGGCGCGATTGCACCGGCGAGCGCGATCATCTCATCTTCTACGATGGTGGCAGTACCAATGATCCGGTTCTGGCCAAATACTGTGGCGGCGACTGGCTGCCGCGCGTGGTCAGCCGCGGGCCCGAGATGCTGGTCGCGTTTCACTCGTCGCCCTTCAGCATACCACTCCACTCGCCGCAAGCGCACTCACCGCTGCGGGGCTTCGAGCTCGACGTGGACGTGATATTCGCCGACTCCGACAGTCTGGACTACTCGAGGGATTCCAGCCGCTGCGATTTCGACGTGAACGCCACCAGTCAGGATGGCGACGAGGTGTGGTCGGGGCGCGGGCGGCGCGGTCGCCTCGTCAGCCCCCGGCATTCCCTGCCGCCCAACACCACATGCACGTACAAGTTTCGAGGACATCTCGGCGATCTAGTGTGGATCAGCTTCACCAGCTACGCGCAGCGCGCGCTCCTCGTCGGCGAGAATCAGCCGAACATCATCGGCGGCAATAGCACGGGCGGGCCGTGTTCCACCCGATTGCGCATCTGGGATGGCGCGCTGCTCATGGAGGACAAGTGCGACGACACGCCGAAGCTGTGCGACCATAGCGCGCTGACGAATACGACACGCTCGACGCGACCCTGCACCAAAGCCGAGAGCTATCTGTCCACGGGGCGTGCGTTCATACTGCAGCATCACACGCTGGACGGCACCGCGCTGCATCCGGCGTCATTCAAGCTCAAGTACGAGTTTGTCGATACGCGTCTGGGCGGCGAACCGTGGCCGCCGAACGAAGAGCCGGGGCCCTGCCATCGCGTCTTCCGCAATATGCACGACGGCGATATTCTCGGGCCGCGCAACACGTTCCTCTTCGGCCGCGGCGGCACCAAGGATCTGCACTGCGTGTATCGCATCGAGGCAGGCGTGGATGAACGTGTGCGACTGGTGCTGAACAACGCATCCTTCGGCTACGCCCCCGGCTGCGAGACGGTTAACGACCCGCACAGTGGACGACCGTCGTGCGATTATCTGCCCAACGCGCGCGTCGCCGAGCTTTCGGTGTGGGAGCTTCCGTGGCGCGATACGCGCATTCCGCGCGCCTGCCTCTGCGACAACGCCACGCTGAACAACAAGCCCATGACCTTTTTGTCGTCGTCGCGCACGCTGGAGCTGCACTTCACGGCGAAGGATATGAACATCACCGAGGACTTTACGATACTCCATTTTCACGCGTCGTTCGAGATCGTCCGCATGCCGGGCTGTCCGCGCCAGCAGCGCTTGAAGGGCTTCGGCGGCGAGACGCAGTTTTCCAGCCCACCGGCCGATCGCGCTGAGTTGCTCTGCGCCGGCATGCCATGGCTGATCGAATCGCGCCATAATCGGAGTCTATATTTACTCTCATGGGGTGCATTCCTACCACTGAAATTGCGAAGCGAGGAACCTAATCGTTGTCCGACTACGAATCGACTCTTGCTCTACTCGGGAAGACCACCGAGATTGATACGCGCAATTTGTCCGGCGGAACCGGGTACCAGGCCGCTTGCAGTGCAAGTCTTCAGTGAGGAATGGTGGGGCGAGGACTCCACTCACTACACCCAGCGTCCACCCAACTTCCTTATCGAGTGGATTAGTCATGAACCGGGCATCGCTGCCTTTCACTGGCTGGAGATATCGAGGAGTCGTAGTTCATTGCTCCAGCAATTGCAAGTGCCGGTGAACGCAAGCGCTAACGACACCGACTATGAATGTAGACATAAATGTCCCGAATTGGATGCGTGCATCAGTCCGGAGCTATGGTGCGATGGCAAGGAGCATTGCCCATCCGGGTGGGATGAATCCGAAGCACAGTGCGGTGCTAGTTCAAGGTAGGTGTCTTCAATCTCGGAATGTCTCAATCTTGGTATCCCTACTACTCCCACTCAGTGTTTTTCGATGTCTTATTATAAACGTTAGGTTCCATTTCAGACTACTCTCATCACTGCCAGGCGCTGCTTTGGCGGCGGGTGGTGCCGTGGCAGCATCGATGCTCCTTCTGCTCTGTCTCAGCCTGAATCGTCTGCGCGCCCGTCGCCGCCGCCGGCTCGCCAAGAAGAAGTTGCTCACCGGTCCCCGGCTGCTCGACCCCGGCCTCAACTCCTGACATAAGGCCCCACCGTTACCGGTCGAGTACATACACGTCGATCGCGAGACAACGGTATGAGATCGCACGCCCGCCGGCGTCGGTCAGTCCGTCCCCTTGCTCACCAGATACCTACAGGTGCCTTCGAACCACGACCGGGTTGTCTATTATTTCCGGAGCCGCGACGCGCCGACGCGTCAGGCACGCTGAGTCTCTTCTTGTGCGAGCGCACGATTGCATCTCCCTCCTCCCGAAATTGGTTCTATCGTTTCGGCGTGATGCGACATCTTCGCACGGCTCTGCCATCCGCATACTGCAACCTGAGCAAGCAACTGTCTTCATTGCACTGCCTTCGTTAGCAACATTCGCAAACACCGATCATTTCGAACCTCTTCACTTCTGAATTAAAGTATAACAAACACGCGGTTAAAGCAAAGTGGCGGAATGAACGCGCGGCCAGGAGGGGTCGCCCAAGTGCTCGACGAGAAGTGCATTCGATTGCATGCGAATTGGACGCGCACAAACACAAAAACACACAGCTAATTAAATTACGCGCTGATTGCTCGATGAGCACTAAACACAATTGCAGTGAGACAGGAGGGAAACTGAGAAAGTGAGCAGCCGGCCAACGGCTGAAGTGAAATGTTCATTGAGGAGTTTCATCGAAGAGTTGCCATAGTAAATTGAATTAATGATAAAACAAATAATCAAACAGTGTGATTCTTCATGGACGAGGTGTACACAGTTCTAACTCTCCTCATTCTTAGCCAATTTCCGCCAAAACGAGATTTATGACTTGTGCGAGGTTTTGCATGTTGTTCTCGGCGTGTCCCCGTCGCAATGCCAAGTCAAGCTCCTTCATTGGATCGATGTAAGTACGGGACAAAAAACGCATCCTTAATTGTAACCAGTGCCAAATGTTATACAACTTAAGTTTAACTTGAAAATCTAACATGTATATAAATAGTTGGGCCACAACAACACGGTCGGCGAACGAGCACAAAATTCGTACGGGAATAACCTAGAGTTCTCCGAACGAAACAAACGTTAACTGACATTATGACAGCGGTCAGGCTGGCTCACACTAGCTCACAATATCCTTACAGTGACTTGCCAGTTCATCGTATCGTCAAAACTTCATCCGCTGCGTGCGGAGTACGAAGCGGTCATAACTGTTTATGTGTCCATCAAATGGAACAAGGACGATGTGTGCGCAAATTTCCTCGTTTATACCACTACCACACTACACGCTTGCGTTCACTTTTAGTATAACTTTTCGGGGGTACTTAGTCGCTGTATTGTGAACCACTCCGCACATTAATGCATGTGGCGTTCAGCGCGTATTGTATATTATCCATACGCCCATCCCTAACGGTATCGTTGTTCCTCAGTAAACATCGATACGAATATGTGTATGGCTGTACGTGTACCTATGTAGGTGGAGTAGGTGTATATGCAAGAGAAGGGAAATGAAGGTATTGTGTACGTAGCGCTTGCCAGAGCAGATTTATTTTAGTTTGATGTTTAGTTAACAGACTGCCGGTGTGTTTACATATTCATAACTTCCTGCGTACCCCGCTGCAACCTACATCCCGCGCACACTTGGTGAGTGGCCCCAAAATCATCGAGGTGGGCCATGGCGTATGTCGCTCGCAGAGGTTGCAAAGTTCGAAACTCGGTCGCACCGGTTTCTATGACCAGTTTCCACTTTCGCCGGTCAAATGCGCGCGAACAAGCTGATTAGGAACTATCACCGACACGAAGAATGCCCCACGATTCATTAATCAAAGTCGCCGCAATTTGCAATGCCCCGTATTTTTGGGGCGGGCCGAGACCGGAAAAGGGTTGGACAGGCGCGGGTCGGCTGAGGGTTATTTGCGCGCATAATTGGCAAACGAGAATAGAAATTATCAAAAAGGTACGCGCGCTGCTTGTGCATATGCGCAAGCATATGTATTTTGCCAGCCTGTGCGGCAAACTGCGTTGATGTTGAAACGCTGCTGGAGCCGGAGGAAATTCAATAAAAGATTGAACGCGCGCCGACGGAAAACGCGCGCAAACTGCGCCGAATGATTTGTGGAGCGTAATGGGAAATAATGTAGAGTTATGCGAAGACATTCGGATACACTCGGCGCTGCTATCCATATTTCCCCTAATAGGTTATGGATAAAGAATGAAGCAATAAAAGGAATTTCAGCGGCGAGGTGCCACGGCGCAAAGGAACCCAACATGGTACCGCACGGCACGTTGCAACATTTGAATATGCTTTTACGAGCTGCAGAGGAACGCAAGCAAGATTTTCTGAAAGTCGATGCCCGGAACACTTGGATACATGCAGGGGTGGCAGTGTGTGCGCGTATATGAAATGAGATGAGCAAATATTACTAATTGGATTTTCGCCAAAATCTTGATAGAGCAGCGGAAGCGCAGATTTGGACTTAATACGCGACAGTGCTATTGTTCTGATTCGTACTGAGTTAGTAATAAATGTACTTATGTGCGAGTAGTTTATGTTGTGCATGCATTTATACCCGTAGGTAAAACGCAGGCGGAGATTTATCGAAACAGTCATCGTTTCAATGGCGCTACGAATGCTGCTACGAATTCATCATCTTTCAGCGCGTGCAACAAAGAAAGTGCACGCGTAATCGCCGCTTCATTCGTGTTTTCGAGTGTGGCGGAAAATCCGGTGCTGTCGAGTGCAAAAGCGCGCGCTCAATGGCGTATTTTGACTCTGCGTTGTGAAAAATCACGCCGCAATTCTGTCGTCGCGCCGGACTGCTTCATCGCGATACGAAACCACACGCGTGGTCTAAACAAAAGCGGCGTGTGAACATTTGTAAATGAGAAATGCATTCGTGTATTGTGAAACACACATTGGTGCGTATCGCTTTGTGTGTGCGCTAGTTTCCACATTTCCGGCAACCGGCGTGTTAATCCGACGTGCGGCCATTTTTATTTGACTTTCGTGCGCGCGAATCGCCGACGCATGCGGATGCGAAGACGCAGGTAATTGGATTTGATTTAATTATGATGCGCTTTGTTCCGCCGCCAGCCGCACGCCATCCGCACGCCCTTCTTTTATTCAAGCTTGCCGTTATCACCGCCATTAAATTGCGCGCGCCTTCGTTAGAAAAAGTAATGCGATCCTTTATCTAATTTTCCTATTAAACATTATCTTGGCGCGACGTGTCGAGCGCGGCGGCGTCTCATATTTCCATTCACGGCGCAGAATGTAGCGCGCAAACAAAGCACGGCGGGTACATCTTGATCGTGAAACGAGTTGGGAGCTCGTTACATAAAAGGATCTTCCGGCGGCGGCACAACAAGGAAGCTGCGCTGATGTCGCCAGCGGCGGCGAAATGGCGATTTGCAGTCATCAGGGCCCGAGATGGAATAGTCTCGAAAACTAATGTGTGTGATAGGTGTGTGTGTGTGTGAGACGCCGCGTGAGCCCTTCGGAGGGTGCAATGTATTCAACGTCAAAAGTAAATGAAACGACTGCTGCCGAGATAATGCAAATGATGATGACATCTATATAAACAATTTCGTGGATGTCTTCTTTGTGTCGGCGACGTGCGCTGATGACATGCTGCTGTGTGGCGCCACCGGAAAATCGTAAAAATTGCACCGCCACCAATTGCAACACGCAAGAGATGCAAGCGCAATGAAAATGTAGGAAAAACACACACCAGCGCGCGCCAACGCAGTCCGGAAAACATTTTCGGTTTGCGCGCCGGCAGCGTGTCACTTGCCAACGAATTATAATAAATATTTCATTTCGCAGCGCGCACGTCCCGTATAATGGCCGCGCGAATGTATGAATATGCGCAACCGCCGAAATTCGCGCCGTTGAAGCGTCGAATATCTGAATATCTGCATAGATTGCACGATACTCCGGCGATTTATCAAACGGAAATGGCTGCGTGCGCTCTTCCAGTTATCCAATGCTTTGCCGAATTTTCGACTCGCCCGCACTGCCCACCCACCGCTAGCCGCCCCCCTGCTCGCCTGAGTGGAGTTGCTCGATTTGCCGATTCCGCCGCTCTGCGCGCGCGAGGAGAAAAACGGCAATTTGGCGCTGGGACTAAATCAAAGCTCTAAGCGAGGTCGCCGCCATCAGCACAACCCAACGAGCACCGGGCGCCGGCAGATGTGGCACGTGAGCGGCGGCAGTGGCGGCGCCGGCGAAGATATTTCCTCTACGTGTACGTATTAAATGACGACGTGAAGTGGCGCGCTGTCGCCGATAGTGCGGTGGCGACGACCGGCCGCCTCCCCGCTATGATGCCATCGCCAAAAATTTGCTGACAAAGTTCGGCTGGCTCCAAGCACCCAAAAAAGAAAGCAAGAAAACCAACGCCTCGGAAAACATCGGTGCCGGCCGTGGCGGAAACAAAAGACGGCAAACCGTTGCACAACAATGGCCCCAATGTGCGCCTAAAAAGAGTGTTTGCACGGGAGCTGCTTCGTACTGCTGGTTGGAGGGCGAGAGTCGACAGTTCTTTGTCGTCTTCAGGTGGCAAACAATACCGTTCGGTGAATTGGGAACGCAGTAGCGCGCGCGCAGGGCGGCTAGATTGTTCGACAAGAACAACGGCATTAATTAATGAAATCGTTTGCGTTTGTTTAGTTTGCGCGACGCGCGCTGTGCTAGTTAGAGGGACGTCGCGCTTACAGTCGCCGCCCCTTTATCCGACGTGGAACTGGCATTATAAATGAAACGAGAGGACAACTGAAAAGCGGCCGCGGCATGTCGGCCGCGAGAGCAAGTCGCGCAAATGCGTTGTTGTTTTTCCACAGTGAACTACTCGTCTTTACAGTTTATTCATCTCAGCGTCTCTTCGTTTCATGCCACTCGAGCTAGCGATGCGTGTGCAGACGAGTACAGAGATGCACAGCGGATTGCAGAAAGTCATCATTATGCATTCACCTGAGACTTTGAGAAGGATGAAAGAGTGCATCATTTTTGTATCAGTCGTGATTATGCCACACAATCGATGATTGCCAATCATCCCATGGCGATGCCCATATTATCGCCAAACTATACGCCATGGCGTACGCGGAAATCGACGAAATAATAACATTAACTGCGAATACTCCATGGCCGAACAAGCACCCGCAATTGAATGTACGCCAGCGCACCACCCACCCCCGCACGCGCGACTTCAAGCGGCACACGCGCTAATAAGAGCCGGCGAATAATTGCAAATTGCAATAACTGCGCCGCCGCTCGTGGGGCCACATGCACGCGTCGTTTACGACCGCGCGCTGCTCGTTTAGCGATGTTTATGCAACGCATCCCGAACATTTCAATTTCGATGCGGCACCGCTGCACACGAATTGAAGTGCACAGCCGCCGCCCGCCAACCAGGGTGGTGGTCTCGGCCCAATTACAGAAACAAATTAGCTTATTGAGCGCGCCGCCGAGTTATTATTGCGCGTGTGTTTACACGCTCGCGCAATAAGTGTGCGCGAGCGCGATTAGTCGTAAACTAATATCGTGCGTAATTAGTTTTGCTCATTCATTTCGCGCAACGGCGCCGGCAAACCGATACACGCCAATATCGCCGTGAAAACATGTCGCCCGATTTTTGCCCCGCATATACCATGACACACAGTTTGTCGCACTTAATTGAATCACACAGCAGCTGACATTCGTTAAACTAATTTGTTGTTAATATAAACCGGAAATAATAACGCAGCAGTCTGCGCGGATTGATGGTAAAAATTCAAATTTAATTGCAATAGCACAATTCATCCGGTTTGTGGATGACTCTGCCGAACGTACGTGTTGTGGCCCGGTAGTTGTTGTTATCTATACGACATTTGCGTCGGCTCAATTTACTAGTGGGAAATTGTTTTGTTTCCTTTTTTCAAATTCTATCAAATTTTATTGTTCGTACATGGTGTAAATACTGCATGTGGAAAATGGAACAAATCATATTTTTGTCTGTACACGTCGAGAACCCGCATTGTTAAAAATGTGAAAATAACAGCACAGCAAAATGTAATTACCTATTGAATACATGCGCATATGCTCAAAGTTAAAGCAATTGGCAAACATACATTCCCAAAAAGGCGATCAATATAAACTGACGAAAATATATGCATATGATAAAAAAAATTATATATATATATATATATGGAAACGTTGGAGATAAATTACGGTCACTGTAATTTGCGTTTGTATATATGTAGTCTACACCAGTTTAGCGTTATTTTCGGCGTTTTATGCACCAGTGTACACTGGACTAATCTAATCTACTCTTGATTTTGTATAAATGAGCTTAGATATTGTACAAATGGACGTGAACGCGACTAGTTAGTGTAAATTAGCCACAATAAGATATACATTGTATTTAAGTACACAATTCATGAACTGAATGAGCATACACCGCTGAACTAGGCGCAAAAGTCGCAAGAAAATGTTAACGATTACCGTAGTAGGCATGCACGTGTACAATTTGCGTACAATTGCGCGCACATTTTGGGAGCTACCGAATGCAGAATGTTATTGAATTAATTAGGTGATAAAATACTGAATTACTACGTACGTTACCGACTAATTGACATAATTGAATGATTGCGATGTGTTAATTGTCTCAATTAATCCATTAGATGATTAAAATGCAAGCATGCTCGTAATACGATAATCAATTTTAGATGAATATGAATATTTAATCCGCAGTCAAACTGGGGAGCATGAAAAGAAAAAAAATACACAAACACACACACTAATAAAACCACTCAGCAACCAATACACGTTTACCAGCAACTTAAAATACTATTCATGACGTTCAGATTGCAACCACGTAATCGTGCATTCATTACATTAATGATAATCGAATAAGGACGGCGGAGGAAGATTTAAGACATTTGATTAATGCGATTAAGATTATGATAATAATAATTAATAACAATAGACTAATGTACTAGAGCGATGATGGGACGGAGCATTGATTAGCAATTTGAGCGTGTGATTGGCGGACAGGAAGACGCTCGATATTTGAGTTGATCAAATTCCAACCGATACAGTTCATGAAACGCGAAACGAAGGTAAGCACGTTGTGAGTAGTTCAATGACGCATTATTATTAAAATGATTATTACTATATTGACATGATTATATTATGGTTATGATAAGTATAAATTATGAATTAAAATTATATAAAATTGCACATTATTGTAATAAGCAATCACCAAAAATAAATAAATAAATAATCAAATGGTACACAATGTGTTTTGTACATTAGGATGATTTTACTGTATTTTTTATAGGATTTGGATATCTGGAACTACAATTATTGCTGCGTGGAGTGTTTGGACGTGTTTTTTTTGTTGGACATTTCACTATATTACCCATAAAATAAATCGTTCAATTATATTATTTCCTCGTTGTTCACAATCCGACGCATTGAAAAATAGTTGATGATGCGCGCGTATAAATCCGATTTAATGGCGCAGATTTAAATTCATTTTTCACACAGAATACAAGTTGCCGTCCGAAAACAATCAACATTTCACTATTTTTCAGCGTGCGTATTTTTATTGCGCTGCCCACATGCACACACATACAAAAATTGCAGCGCAAAATGAGCGCAACAATATTAAGGTGAGTGCAAATTTAGCGTGCATGATGTTTTCATGGGGTTGCTGATCCGATCTTGCGCATAACTTTACTCTCTCAATGTGTAATTTGATTACGTTGGATTACCTTTTCGGACAACGGGAGAGTTGCCGCCCGGCACACAAATTACT
>JAODGA020004886.1:0-10571 GCA_027574885.2 Drusilla canaliculata | reverse complement strand
GTTACGCATTGCGCCATACACACTCCCATGTTCTATTGCTTTCCTTATGATTTTTTTGTAATTGAATACCTGAAGTATCTAAAACTTAGGGGCCCCGGGCCGGGACCCCTTTGCAAGAGCAGACAATATATTCCACCTGCTTTCTCCCATTTTCTTTGCAATTTGAATACTATCTCTCTTTGGGCGTAAATTCCTTTTTACTCATTAAGTCGGTGGTGCTGTATAGCGATCTCCGTTTAGAAACTCCAATTTAAAAGTATCGAAACCGAAGTCGGAACCGGATGTGTAAGATCAATCGAAAGCATCAACATATCGGAGTCGGAGTCGAAGCTCCGTTATATTCCTAGCCTATAATCATCTAGAACAAAACAATTATTAAGTTTTCTCTTAATGAAGCAAATTATAAGAATAAGTATTTACCAGAGAACCAATTAGATTATCTAAGAAATCAGCTTCTTTTGCACCTATCTAGGTGAAATTGCTCCTTATAGCTCTAATAATGATTCATACAGGTGAAAAATCAAAAACCTTAAAATAATTTAGAAAGAACAAACATTATTCCAAAGGAACGTAATAAGCTGATTCTTTATACAGCGATGTATATTATACATGTAGTTAGTTAATTGGTCATTATTCTCCATTCGGTATTCTTTGTAAACATATAAAAACTCAACATGATATACTGGTTGCCTATAATTACTTAAAACAATGAGATAATTGGGTCTTTTCTTAATTAGCAACTTTCAAGAAGAATGAAAAGTATATAGAGTGATTTGGTGTATAAGAGCTAATAACGAACAAAGTTTGTCTCTTGCCCGGTTATTAAACCATGTTACGCCCATAAATGTATACAATATTTTGCTAATTACTAATTGGAACTGTGTCATGATAACCGATACCCCAGTCGGCTGCAGGGAAGCAAAAGAATAACCCAAAATACTCGATGCTGCATTTGAGATTTGTTTCCACTGGTTCCGTGCGTAACACGAGTATTTTCGATCTAACGTGGGTGGAGGCGGCGGCAGGCGCTTGAGATTGCTGGCCGGGGAAGGGGGAAGTTCAACGTTCACGCGAGCGAGACCGGAAATGTATAAATGGGCGCACACGCGCCTGTCCATTGGGCATAGATTAAGCATTGAATTAATTTCCGGATAAAGCCCCGCGTCCCGGAGTCGTCATCCACTTTGGTGCCCGATTCCGGCCGTGCTCTTTCCCATTCAAGCGGCGCGCGGCGGCACGCATCTGAGCCGTCTGAAAGCGACTCCGGGGACGTGCGATGACCCGCTTGCCGGCTCTGCCGTCACCGCCAAAGCCAACTCAAGCGTAAGTGTGCGCCGCGATCAATCCGCCGCGGGTGGTAATGAAGAATTTCCAATTAATAAATGTAAAAGTCGCCGCCAACCATTGCACGTTGTCCTCGTATTCGCCAACAATTCATCAGTTTTCTAATCGATTAGTTTACGTCGGGTGCGCGCGTGCAATTTGTGGTAATTTGCGCAAATTTATAAGGAAACTCATATCGCCATTCGTGTTGATGTACGCGTTATTTCAGCAAGCTGGGGGGCGGCGCGGCGGCAGCCCGCCAACGGTGGCGGTTTTATGAAAAATACATAATGAGGAATGATGAACGCTTTACGTCTCTCGGCACATTATGAAAGTTATGAAAAATATCGCGTGGCGCCCGATGAGGTATGCGATACGAGGGGCGGCGGCGGTGGGACGGGAGCGATGGCGGTGCTTGCGACGCGGTTGAAACGCAGGCGGGGATATATGAACTTTGCGAATTTGCACTCTCCTTATTTCATTGCCCGTATTAAATCCACTCCGGGCTCGAAGCCGCCACCACCGCCGCCCCTGACGCCGACGACTTGCCGTCGCTACGTGCAACCGTGTGCAGTAAACGACGACGTCGACCGCTCGCTATCACAACCTTTGCCTTTCGACTAAATCCCGGCTTTTTCTTTCCGCCTCCGTTGCCGCCGCCGCCACCTCAGCGGTATCGTTGCGTGTATGTATATATCGCTAAGTGGGCGGCGACGGCGTCGTCAAGTCGGAGCAAAGCGATTCACAACTTGGCGTAAACCGGTTTTTGCGCTGCTGCTGCAGCAACTTAAGCAATGCCACCCTTCTCTTCCCACCACCCCAACTGCCGCCCCCTCCGTCCGACCCGCCGCCTCCGCTTCGCCTAACGGCAATTTATTATCTTTAAACCTCATTATTAAACGCAATGAAAGCGCGAAGTAAAAATGTGTTTGCGTAAATAAATCGCACAATTTTGAAGAAAAACACGCCGCCGCCGCCTGTTACGCCAAAACAAAAACCGCCCCCTCTGAAAATATATACTTTAATCCGGGAAAGTTTCGAACTCAAGTACGCGTACAAAAATTAATTAGCGTTGTGTACGGTTTTATTATCAAATGCGAGAAGGCAGCAATCAATGGGGGGGGGGGAGGTCGAGAGCAGCAGCTAGGATATTATAAGAAATTGAGGACTTTGAGAGTTGCTTGTTTTGAATTTGTTTTCGGGCAAATTTAATACAATTGAATTATAGTGGTACGGCAGCGGTGGTACATCGTGAACACGCACACGTTTCGAATATAAATTACATTTTCACCGAGCCGCCGCCACCGACACGGCCGCCACCCTTCTGCTTTGCCGGCGATGCTAAATTATAAATTTGATTGATTTACTTGCCGCATTATAATATGAACCGTGCGCGCAGGAAACACGTAATTGCGTACGTGTAGCGAAAAAGGGCCAGTAAATATATTTACCCGTTCGGAGGCGGCGCGGCGCAACAGCAGCAGCAGCGCAGATGAAATTGTAGATCATGATGGAGATTAAGGCAGCTCAATGTGAAAACGGCTTTCTGACGTGTGTTTATAGCTTTGGAAATTAACTTTGAAAACTCACGATAAAAAATGGAATATTAGGAGTGGCAACTGTGGCAACAAATATTCAATTTTCTAATTCAGTTACAAAAATTACCAATATAAATTTATACTTCTTCTGAATCACTTTTGCTTGCACCTAATCTGATCATTTTGGAACTAATCTATTTTGATTTGACCCTAACTGGTTCTAACCTGATCTAAATAAAATACTTAAAACACAACTTAATTAAATTTGATAATGTCCTAATCTGTCAAAAACGTGTTTTAGTCTAGACTAAACCAACTCTATTTCAGAATGAAAGTTCTACAGGTAGAATAGATAACAAAAAATAACAGACCAAAGTCAATTAGGTAAATGATGACGATAACCGTTCATTAATCGAATCGGGCGACATGTTTAGGTTCAATACTTACTTAAGTTTCTCACGATAAAAGATCTAACTTATTCTAACCATCAAAACTTTATCTAAGCCAAACAAAATTGATGAGGTCATTACTGGTTCTAATATGATCTAACATCGAAACTAGATCAAACTTAATTGAACAAACTATAGCTAAATTAATTCAAAACCTAATCTATTTCAAACCGAAACTTTTGGAAGTAAATGAAAGAAGAAGAGCATTTTTTGCTCAATTCCAGCAAGTGTTTATGAGTGACAACATACACAACTGTGAAATACGATGCGGATTTCCAACCGCTCGCAAAAGCAATTTATACGAAATTGAAGTCAGCGATAAAAATGCGCAAAAAACACACGAAAGCATGAAATAAGAACCATATGTAACAACAGCGGCAGTGGCGGCGGCGTCAATTCATGGCAATTTCGATAGATGGTAACGGCAAATTCCTCTCGCGGCCTCCGCGACACTGTTCCGCCGAGATGCTCCAAGTGTATACGAAATGAGGAGTGAAAACATCTTTGAAATGATCGCAATATTTTCGCAAGGCGTGCTCGCCCGCGCTACCAATCTGCCTGCGTTGTCGCAGCATGCCGAGTAAAAAAAGAAGCGCCCAGCAGCCGCCGCCGCCGCCACCGCCGCCACCACCCCCACGCGCATTGTGCAAAAAGGCCGCCCCCGACACCACCGGCAACGGCAATTTATCGCCAGATTTATTCCGCTCCGCGCGCGCTCAGACTGCCGCCGCCCGCCGCTGCCCGCCGCCATGCCGCCGCCGATGCCGTCGCGTATTTGTGAATTTTTGCATCCGACTGCAGCGCAGCGATACGTTGTTGTCGACCGGCAAAAAATCATTTACTCGCGCGCGACGCGAATAAAAGTTGCGCAAATCCAATTTGCAACAAAAGCGCAAAACGCATTAGTTGTTTCACGTGCCATTTGTGCTCGTGCACGCTCAAAATCGCGTTAAATTCCGTTCCGTGCGGGGTGAGGAGGATGTGGAATGAGACTATGAACAAAACCAAAAAAAGAACGAACGCACACAAACACAGGCGCGCGCGCTTTGATACGCGCTGCAATCGCCCGAAATTCGCGCTCAAAAAACGCAAATTAATTGTTAATTGAATACGGCCATGCTTGTATTGCGGCACACGTGTTTCGACTGCAATCAATCACGACGTATTATGCAAAATATGTCGACATTTGGCAGCTCGCTGGAGTCGCACACGCACGTGCGCCAGACGAGCGCGCGGCGGCAATTGTTGTGTGGCGGCGCTATCGCATTGCATACGCTGTGCCATCCTCATATCCGAGTTTCGACTGTGAAGTACTACTAATCACTTGCCAAGTATTACCCCCTCCCCCCACTGAAACCTAATTTAACTAGACCATGGTTTCATATAAAGTAGATATAGGTATTCTAAATCCAATAGTGTCACATTTATTTTCAACCCAGAACCTGATCAAAATTAGGCGTAACCAAATCTTAGTTGACACCTATTTTTTTAAAGTAAATAAAACCTTATCTGAACAGATTTGATCTATGTCAGTTAAGTATTGGACAAGATATGAAGCAAGGTCATTGGGTTATTAAATACTGATAGTTTAGGTTTACATTTAATAAAACTTTTTATATAATCTAACCATCTAAAATTGATCATATTTGATTGAAATTTAACTTCCTTTCTGATCTTCTCACTTAAATTAAAGTAGACCAATTCAATTTTAAGCTAAACCTATTTACATCTAATCTTACCAGTTTCACCAGATTTTCATAAAAATGTACTCATCCTAGAATAAAGCGAATTGGGCCATGCCAATGTAAACCAAACTTGGCAATCAAAACTAATATAAACCAAATCTTTCTCGATCCAGTCTGGATATAACTTAATGTACTTAGTTTTTAACCTAAACTGAACTTGGAGTACTCCAATATTGAACCATCTCAAATCAAAGCCTAAATTAGCCTAACCACAACTGGATGACTTAGGAGAAATCTGAACTGGACTCAATACGACCTCCATAGTATCTAACCTTTCTTAAACCAATCTATTTGAAACCAAAATAGCTCCTAAATGCTATTTAGATACACCTTCAATAAAACTAAAAGCAACCTAATCATAGTTAAGTGCTCAACTAACCTATCTCAATTCAAGCCGAGTTCAAAGCGTCCTCCGCAAATAAAACAACTATTCCAAATGCAGCTTTTATTTGGCAGCTGAAAGTGCACACGTTTTTGGGGGGCGGTAGGGTTATGCTGATGGGACGGGAGACGCATGACGCGCCCGGTGGATGTGTCGCACCGCTATCAACATCGCAACAACGTCAACGTCCAAACATCAGCCACAGATAGCACACTTGTATATGTGGTGGAAGGGTAAGAGGGGTAGTGTTTGTAAAGAGGCATTTTGCCATGGGTGGCGCATTGACAGCACCGCGCCACCGCAACCGCCGGCGAAACGACCAGCATTCAACCGAAAAGGCAGTAAATAGGAGATAACCGTGCGCTGTTTTCATGCCGGATCCGCTTTCAGCCATCGCGTACAATTCTTGATAAATAGTTACAGTCATTCAAACTACTCCCGGTGGCCACAGATGCTCATTTCTCAAACGATTTTTGCAATACGTAGATTTGCTCTTTTGGTTGTATAATGTCTAACTCAAAAGATATCACCTATGATTCTGCCTATAATTAATAAAATTTAATGGAAACAGAATTAGATTCTTTAAATCTAGACGAAATTAGGTTGACAAAAGACGAATCAACCAAATTTGAAACATTGTAAAGAACAACCAATAACTATCACTGATTTGGACATCATCTTTTATTCAAATTTTGGTCAAATCTAATCCATCTGAATAGAATTTAATATAGCCAGACCTTCGCCTAACTGAACCTAAACTAAATACGGAAGACCAAACTCTTGCACCTAGCTTAACTCTCCGTCCTATAGGTGTTATAGTGTCAAAATCGCGAAAAAATAGTGACAGTTTTGCATTGAGAAGGTGTGTCATTCGAATAGCTTTTAGCAAATAGCACGGAGAGTGAATACCCCTAGTATCTCCATAGTAGCTAACATATCTTGAACTAACTTATTTGAAATTTTTCACAGAATCTACCCTAAATCAATTTAACCCAGAAATCTAGTTAACGTTTGGGCTGACACAATCTAATTTGAAACCTGTAGAAACAAGAATTGAAAAAGTAAAGTTCTAATTTAGATACAATCTGAACAGGCTTGATTTTAGTCTAATGAATATTGAACCTAGTCTAAACCAAAACTAATCACTCATCAATCGTAATGATTATTTACTATAAAACAAAGATCGTAAAGTAGGTAAAACCTAATCTAAACAATATCTACCCAGACTTGATTTAAACTTTACCAGATGGTCAATGGATCACTTGCCCCAACCTGAAACAAATTATACTTGATCTTTATTGAGCGTACCCTGTCTTATTTACGTTAGGTTTACTTGGTTTACTTGGTTCTTGGTTAAGCATTTCTTTAACGCATTGACTGCTGTGGTCATTAGCGTATATTAGGCCCTTCGAATGGCACGAGTAATGAAGTACAACGCCCCGTTAATATTTTGACAAGAACCACTTTTTTCTTTGACCTACCCAGGAATTGATCCCGGGACCTCTCGCATTGTAGTCATTGAACATACCACTATGCCACCGAGGTGGTCGGTTAAGCAATTTGATTTAGATTCTGATTATTTGGATTCTGATGAAGACGTAAATTGAATACAATCTAAACAGGCTTGGTTTTAGCTAAATAATTATTGAAACTAGTCTAAACCAAACTTAATCACTCATCAATCGTAATCATGATTACCATATATTGAAGATCAACAAATATGGGTCAAACTTATTCTACCACAACTTGATTTGATTCTTTAAAAAAAATTCAATGAGTCAGTCCAATTTCAGTGGGCTTATCCCAATCTGAGTTATATCAAATTATATCTTTTTTTGGACACCTATCCCATCTTTCTAGGTTAAGTTTACTTGCTCTTTGGTTAGATTAAGTTGAGTAAACACATTGATGATATGTTGTAGTAGTATTTGATATGCAAATACCCAAAGTAATTAATAATCAATTTGCAGCTGTGACTTGATTGAGCTCGTAATCATCGAAGATGTGAAACGGATAGTAGGTGGTTAATTTTGTATTATGATTCATCAACAGGGTGTGCGCCAAATGCGTACGTTACATGCAAAGTTCTCATCCGCCGCCCATCAGCCCAGCCGGAATGCTGTTTGACTTGATCGCCGCCTGTTTATCTTCGCGCAGGCGACGCATTTTAATTATTCATCGATAATATGAATATCGAAATCCGGGTAGAGCAGGCTGGCCCTGCGGCAGCCAAAGAGGGCGGCTTTGGCGGTGGTGTGGCGCATCAACGCCCGCCACTTTGCATGCCGATCGCTCCCGCTCCCTATTAGTCAGTTAATTACTTGATTAAGAAGTCAGAAACGAAGAAATTGGCTTCCGGCGGCGCGGTTGCGCCCGGGGGCGGCAGCTTAAGGGCGCCCCGAAGCTTCGCAAACCGCATTTGATGCTATTATATGACGACCGAAACTTGTATTAAAAGACAATAACGATATTATAGAAAGTTTGTGGGCAACTGGAGTCGACGGCGGCTACGGCGGAGGCAGTAGCGTCGTCGCTTTCCAGAGATAAATTTCGGACTTCGAATTTAATTAAGACTCCTTGATTTGTGCCCGCCCACAGTTTTGCCCGTTTTCCCTGCGCTGGTGGCCATTTGGCAGCGCTGAGCCACAAAGCACTGCCACCGCCACCGCCTCCCGCCGCCTGCCGCCCGCCGCTGATATTAATGCGGCAGCCGCCGCTTCTCGAATGTGTCAATCTACGCCGCTCGGCCGCAGAACGAGCACGCAAATTACGTAATCATGCGAGATATCATAGTGGATATCGGGTGAGATTGAGCGATAAATAATGATACAGGGGGCGGCAGCGGATGCATACACGCCGCCATGATTTATACGGTATTTGGTAGTTTGCGAGTAATTTCATCAAGTAATCGATGCCATCATCGCTTGAAGAAATTGGACTAGGTTATAACTGTTTGGGTTATAATAGCTTAGGATATGTTCAAGTCTAGGTCAAGCTCTAAGTTCTGGTTAATTAGGTAGGGATAAGACTTGATTGAATTAAGTTACATTCAAATGAGTTTAGCTTTATGAATTTGTAGGTTTTGTTCAAATTTGACTCAACTAGATTTTGTTTCATTTAAGCTATGATAGATTATATAGAAGTCATATAGACTCCTGTCTTAGAACTCAGGTCAGGTTAAATTCAGCATTAATTTAGTTTGGTCCAAATAAGGCTCCATTTTGAACAAAATGCACCAAGGTCCAACTAGTTTGTGTTTAGTTACATATATAAAAAGTTAGTTGCTACCAACTTAGATTAAGTTTTAGTTCATGTGAATGATATAATGTTTGATATGTGATTCAATGAAATAGTACTGAGTTATGTTACAATAGATGCAGGTTGACCTAGTTTAATCCTAAATAAATTATGTGCAAACAATCTTCGGTTACAATCAAGTAGGACTAACATTAGGTTTATCCAAGATAGATACAAATAAAGCTTAGTTAATTTTGGTTAGTTACAACGTTTTACCACTTAATCAAACTTAAACTGACTTCCAATTTAAGTAGTACCCAGTTCAGAATATGTTAGGTAAGATTTAGAATAAACCCAGATCAGTCAGATAAGAATACAATTAAGTTAGATTGCCGTTGATTAACCTAGTTTGAGTGTATAAAAGTTAGTTCCAGCTTAGGTTTTAGTTTTATCTAAGTTATATCATGTTTAATAAGTGATTTAACGAAAACTTACTGAGTTACTTTTGATTCGATTCAGGAAGGACTTAAGTATCCCTACTAAATTATATACTTACAATGTTTTGTTAGAATCAGGTTGGACTAAGGTTAGGTTTGTTCAGGTTAGGTACAAATGAACCCAGGTTAATTTTGGTTAGTTACAACGTTTTTCCATTTGATCAAACTTAGAATGACTTCCAATTTAAGTAATACCAAGTTCAGAATATGTTATGTGGGATTTAGAATAGATTCTGATTAGTTTTTATAGAATAAAGTTAAGTTACGTTGCTATTGATTAACCTATCACGTATAGTTTACGTCTATAAATGGGAGTTTTCGAATTTGTCCCCGTAGGAGTAGGTAGAAATTTTTACGATCTGAATTTGTCCCCGGAGTATGATGTTTTTCGTCCCCGAAAAGGCAAATTTTACCTGAAACGTAAAAGGGCATAACTGAATTTAACTTAATTAACTTAGTGAGAGTTAGGTTAGGTAAGGTTAGGTTAGGTTAGGTAAACTTAGGTTAGGTTTATTTTTTTGTTAAGATATATAATACAAATTCAACAAAATAATTTATCGCTTTCCAAACTTCGTCATGTTATTTGTCGAGTTGGATGACAAACGGAAGCCAAATTATACAAACCCAAAATTTTGCCTGCTAAATTTGGGTTAAAAATCGACCGCACCCCCAATTTCAAGCGGGTACGATATCAGTTATGCCCTTTTTTGTTTCAAGTGAAATTTGCCTTTTCGGGTACAACATCGGTCGCGCCCATAAAAGCAGAGTTGCGCTCGAACGGCGGCGAAACAATCGTCGACACCGAGACAAAAGTCGAAATTTTAAAAAGTTGTCAAAAATGAAGGTAACAAATATGACCTCATTGAAAATTAAATTTTCTATGTTTTTATATGTTTCTTGTTTTAATCCGACATTTCAATCAATTGAAAGAAATTAAAATTAAACGTTCAGACGGACAATTTTTGGATCAAAATTTTGTGTTTTATAAAACTAAAATTGCTATATCTCAGACAATTTTAGTACAAATAGGTTTATATTTTTTAAATTTTCAGGATATACGTTAGCGATGCTCAATACCTAAAAAATGGATAAAAAAAGATGAATTATTAATGAAATTTTAAAGTCAAGTAAATGCATGCTTTATTGTACTTTGCATTAAAAATATCTGCAATGAAAGTTGTACCTGATCATACTTCTTGCGAGAAACTTGTTTCACAAGAAATTAGGAATATTTTTAGAAAGTTTCAAGTCAAAATATTCAAAACTCTAATAATTATGAGCATTAATGTGTTAACGCGGTCCGATTTTGCGCTAATATCGTTTGTTTACGTCAGGTGCGACCTCTGCGGCGCAAAATTGCACATAATTGCTCTTAACTTTTAAAATTCTTGTTTTTTTAA
>JAODGA020004885.1:0-10837 GCA_027574885.2 Drusilla canaliculata | reverse complement strand
TATACATATATATATATATATATATATAATAAAAAATAGGTCAGTATCAATACTATCACACGTGTAGTCAAGCGTAGTACCCTTTTTTATTTGCATAAGATAAATCTTCTCATATCATACACATTTCAAATGCAATGCAATACATTTCGAGCAGTTCTTTTTCTCTCTCTCTCTCTCTCTTACACACAAATAAGTCTTACTTCTATCAAGTGTACGGCATTAATAAAAAAAGTTAATAAAGTCTTGTTTTGAATGTCTTCTTTTACTAGTTAAATTAGCTTGGCGTTATTAAATTGTTTTTGATTAAATATCATCAGTTTTGGTCAAGATATATAAAAATAAATCTCTTTCCAACATATAAACCCCAGTTAGTTATTTTTTAACTAAGTGAAGTTCTAACCTCTCTAAATTAATTTTTGTCTTATATAGACTAGGTTAAACCAAGTATTAAACACAACTTTACCTAACATTAGCTCAATCAAATTATATTCTAACATAATTTAACTTAACATAAACCTGGATATTGACAAACGAGATCAAACTTTGACCAAGCAAAACTTTAGTTGCTTCTAATCTAATCAAAACTGGATTAAATCAATTTAATATAAAATTGACATAACTTGATCTATATGATAAATGAATATGCTATAAATATTTTATGAAATAAAGAATTTTTTTATTCAGACTTTTTCTTTCCTGTCTGTTTTGTGTGAAGACTTGTTGTGCGTCTTCCATTTGTCTTGATATTAAATTTCCTGCGTTCTCTTTTCGCAGGCAAACCAATTCCGCACGTCGGCTGGTACCGAAACGAGATGCTCGTGACAAACAAGAGCGTCGTGCTGCCGTCCGGCGGCGGCAAGTCGCACGTGCGCTCCGAGCTGCGCGTGGCGGGCTTGGGGCGGCGTGATGTGCACTCGCAGCTCACGTGTCAGGCGTACAACAACGACCGGACGCCACCCATATCATCCACGCTGCACCTGGATATGAATTGTAAGTCCTCTCTCATATGTCCCACTTTATTACGGTATCATCCGTTCAAATTTTCAAAATTAATCTAATTTTAGAGTAAACTACAATGTACTCGAAAATGAACATACTCCTATGTTTTCTCCAAAACTGAAACCCAAGTAAAGTAAAAGTTAAAAAAACCTTTTGCAGTCGGTCCGTTGGATGTGAAGATCCTCGGAGCAAATCAACCGCTTTCGGCCGGCAGGAGATACGACTTGTTGTGTCAGAGTTCGGGCTCGCGGCCGCCGGCGACAATAACCTGGTGGAAGAACGGCCAGCGGCTGGACAAAACGAAAGAGACGGTAAGGCAAACCTTCCGCAAGCGACCACGCGCACACACTGTTATTTATCGGCGCACTTATCAGTATTTTACGGTTAACGGGACTTTTACTTGCTTTCAATAAAGAATCATGAGGCAAACATTTATTGAAATCAATTTGATTATATTGAAGAAATCAGGTTTTCTCAGGTAAATTAATATTAACTATTATAAATTCTAGGTATATCATTAAATCTTCTTATTTAATTGAGCGCAATTGCTAAGTCAAAATATTTTTTAGAGAAATTTGTAGAAAAAGAAGTATAACAACAAATATTGTAGATAATTTTATAATCTACATTTTTTTTGGATATATATTTACAACAAAACTTCCCGTTTAGGTAGAAAGTGCAGAAAACCCATTTCTTTGAACTTTGACCTTGACTAACTTTTATTGCACATGTCGGATTGTTAAGAACTTTTCACATATCATTTATAATTATGTTCTAAACAATTCTGCTACATTTCTGCTCTATGCAAATTAATTCAAGCTTACTTCTATTTTTTAGCTCACTTGATTGAGCTAGTACTATATTTCACCCAAGTTTAACTTTAATCAAATTCAACCAAATCTATTCTAACCTAACTTTATTTATTCTGAAAAAGCTATCGTAATGCAACCTTTTCTGGTTTCAATAGCATTGTCCACTATAACCTTTTAACTTAAATCAATCTAAGCTAAGTCAATCAAATTTTTCTTAACCCCGACTAATCAAACTTATTCTAACTTAATTAAACCTAAACCACCCTAACACAACTTCATCCCGACCTATTCCAACTCATCTTAATCTAACCCCACTTGTTCAATCTAATATACTTTAATCCAACCTAATTTCACCTAACCCAGGATATCTCAAGCTAACTCAATCTAGCTCAGCTTTACCCAATCTTACCCAACCTAACCCAGACTAACTCAAGCTAGTCCAATTTAACCCGACCTAACCTAATTTAACGCAACCAAACCCAACCTAACCCAATCAAACTCAATCTAATCAAACCTAGCTTTTTCTCACTCAACCGAACCAAACCTAATTTAACCTTACCTAACTTTAAATTTAACAAAACCTAGTCTAACCCAACCTAATTTAACTTATACACCCTAACAAGCTATTCTAACAAAACCTAACCAAACTCTACCTAACCTAATCTAACTCAACTACACCAATTTAAATTAGATCAATAAAGCTTTTTAACCTAGCCTAAAGTGACAACACTTGCTTTCAATTAAACTATATTCTAATCAAAGCTGATTCTAATTTACGTTAGTTATGTTTGGTGTGAGGCATGAAAAATTTGGTCTATTCCAAACTTGATAGCTTATAAAATTGTATACCTAATCAAACTCTAACTTATTTTAAAATTATTTATTGTTGTTCCTTATGTTTCTAATCAGTTTTAATCCTAATCATTTTCTCATCAGTAACGTAGTTTAGTAATCTTAAATAGTTCACTAAAATACGTTAATTATCTAGGTCAATTTTTACTATTGTAAGTCTTAAATCGATCAAAATTAGAATACATCAAAAACAATTTATTCACCCGCAACCGTAGTATACAATATGCGCAATAGACCTGTGTGACGCACAATTTGCATCCGAAACAAGTAAATTGCATGCCATTGTGCCGATCTTGCCACGGTTGCGCACGCTTTGCAAGTGCAAATGCAATATTTCGCCGGTTTTCGTGTGAATAGTTTCGAAGCGTTAACGCGCTCAACTCGCGCGCGCGTTTATTGGTGCGCTCCGCGCGATGGACCGGCGATAGATTTTTTATTGCCGTCCGGCGCCGTTAAACATCACAACACCACACCATTGGGCACTATAGAAACGAGTGTTTTTGCGCCGCCGCCGTCCATTGATTGAACGAAATTACAATTGCGCGCACATCGCATTTGCACTGCGCCCATTTTATTGTGTTGCATTTCATCAATATTTCAGGCAATCTGCCAAACGACCAAATGAAAGAACACTGCGCCGACGAATTATTGTCTGTTGGCCTGTTTAATTATTTACACTGTTTTAGATTTAAAAAAACCAAATTTAAATTGACTTTTCTTGTGTTGAATTTTTATCTGCAACAAAAGTAGCAGATTTCCAGTGATGTTAAGTACACTTTACTTAAGTTTATGTAATAAATTTAACAATTAATTTTACTTAGGTAAGGTTAGGTTAGATTAAGTTAGGTTAGATTAGGTTACATTAGGTTACGTTAAGTTAGGTTAGGTTCATGTTACATTAGAGTTAGGTTAGAATTAGGTTAGAGCTAAAATTTAGTTCACCTATGAAATAACCAGATAAGGTTTAGTAATTTCCCCACTTTGTTTCGTTTTTATCAAAGTTAAGTTTAGTTGGTTTAATGTAATACGCCTTTGCTCTTAAAATAACAACGTTTACTTAAGATATCTTTTAATTTAATGAATAAGAAAGAATAAAAAATTAAAATACCTAAAAAACGACGCATTTGTTTGAAGTAATTTTGATGAATTTTCTAACAAAATTGTATTTTCCGAAATCCTCGGAGTATTTTGAATATGCAAACCCTTGTTTGCAAAGAAAAACTGATTGATGTCAAAGACCAGATGTTCATGCCATCACAAAAAAGTAGCTTGAAACTCCGAAATCCGACCCCCGAATATAGTAGTCTGACAGCCTTCTGCATAAACGCGACATCCCTACAGGATACGGGTTTCGGGCATATTTTATATTATTTACACAATCAAATGTTTACCTTTTATGGTATTTATACAGAGATTAAAGTACTTTTCTCCCTCGGTGTTATTTTTTGTTTGCTGACGGACATTTTTTTTCTGTTGGCACGCTTCTTTTGGCCTCTCGCGTACACACTGGGTCTCGCGCCTGCCTGTTGGTTGGATGGATAAATGTCAGGCATTCAGCAAACATTGCTTTTTTTCACTTTTATTACACTTACGCGCTAGCGGCTGTGTGAAACAGCGTGGAACTGAAGTTTCACGGAGAGAGCGGTAGCAAAAAAATGAACGTCGTTCTTCTGGCCATAGTTTAATTCGTGCACACCCTGCACGCAAACTCTAATAGTCACAGTAGAAGATAGAAGGAGATAGACAGATAGCAAATATTAGAGAATAATAGAGAAAGAGAGAGAAGGACGTGGAGCCAGAAACAGAGAAGAAGGTAAGCGTGAATTAATGCTCGACTTGGTCGACTTGCCCCAGGGTCTCATCTTGCATAATTACCGACAGCGCGCATATTTCCGACATTTCGCGCGCGAAATTTGGCAATAAAGATCAGCGATCCGACTTGCCACTTAATTAAGCCTTCAAACAGTCGACATAATAAACTAGACGCTTCCAGATGAAGTGGAGTGGTGAGGTGTGGAGTGAAGTGGAGTGGAGTGGAGCAGTGTTGCTCCGGCTGTTGCAGAGGCGCTTGTAATCATCGTCACTATCAAACGATCATCTTTTGAACGACGCGACGACGCTGACGCCTCTCCCCGGATTGTTGTTCGCGTTCAAATTGTAATTAAGACCGACACGCGGTATGCGCCGTCGTTTAATAATTAATCAACATTTGATCAAGCCATCAGTAATTAACTGATGCATATTGTTGCCACACGTTGAGTGTTTGAGCGAAATTCATTTGGTGTTTGTTTCTGCTTTTTTTTGCAGACTTCAATCGATGGTAACATCACCACCAGCACGCTCTCATTTATCGCTGGCAAAGACGACGATGGCAAGTACTTGTCGTGTCGAGCGGAGAACAAGATTCTATCTGCGGACGGCCTGGAAGACGGATGGAAGCTGGAGATTCACTGTAAGTTGAGCGGCACCATAACGTTTAGCATTATTTTGCTATTACATATTAATTGTATAATTTAGCTATACATCTGCAAAAGAAAACAATTAAAAACCATTACGATCAAATTGAAGCTATAAGTACAACTTATCTTAAGAATATGTGAGTAATCTAACTAAAACAAAACATCAACTCTACTAATACTAAATTAAAAATATATTAAATTAAGGTGGAATTATGTTAGGTGGTATTGGGTTGAAATAATTAGGTTGGGTATGGTTTGGTTTGGTTTTGTGGAGTTGGGTTAGTTGAGATAGTTGAGTAAGATTGGACCAAGTTGAATTAGATTAGGTTAAATTTGGTTAGGTTTAATACAGTTGGATTAAGCAGAGTTAGATTTAGTTAGGTTGGGTTATTATAAGTTTGATTGGAATAAACTGATTTAGGTTAAGTTCTGTTACATTGGGAGTCATTGGGATAGGTTTATTCAGGTTGAATTGGGTTAGATAAGGTTGAAAAATAGAAGAAAGAAGTAAATGTTGAAATATATTAGGTTAAGTTAGGTTAATTTAACTATAGGATTAAAATAAGTTTATACAAAAGTATGTTATGATAAACCTTAATATAGGTTATGCTTTGAGTACCTATACAAAGTAACAACAATTTAATATCATTAAATTTTAAGCAATCTTAATATCACAATCTCTTAATGTCCCTAAAATCTAGAGAAATATATAATAACTATGGCATTTATAATTCATACGCTCAACGAGTGTACTCACGACAATGAATAAGTCATGCACATTTTTATGATAGCGTATTAAAAAATTGACGAAACGTGCAAAGGCTGAAACGCCAGAGTGCGCTTCGTGCTGCGGCTGGTCCTGTCTAAGAAATATTTTTTGCCGCCGCGCTCGAGTCGCTGCGCATCCGTGCTGCTTGTCCCGGGTAATGAATCTCAGCCGAGTTACTCACGTTAATTAAAATCTATAACGAGCACTAAGTTTTACGTGTACCCAGCCGGGCGGTGTGGCAAGTTATCTACTATTTTATTTAATTTTGCATCAGTCGCCTGCCCACCTTTAACGTTTTCTTTTTTCGTCGCTTGCGCTGCGTCAAAATTTTAATTATGAAAACATTGAATTAAAAATTCAACTTTTATGGCTGCAGGCCCAAGGAGGTGGGCTAATATTTAATTTCAGTAATTTTATTACTAGTTTATTATATTTTCATACGTTTTAGGGAAATTAGTTTAGTTTGCGTTGTTTGTGTTTCCGTTTTGTATTTATAGATCGTAAATGTTATAGTTTTTAATTAAGATAATTTAAGGTTTGTGACATTTTCAAATATGTTTTCTTTTTCAATCAGGAAATTTATAATATTTCTATTAATAGGTTATATTCTTACTATTAATCTGTTTCTAAATACTTATAAAATTTTGACTTTTACTAAATTTTTCACTTTCAAAAAATTGTAGATTGATTAATTGCTGAAAAGATAATTGACTATTGTTTAATTATTGTACGTAAAATCAAGCAATTAGTTATAACGGATGGGGTCACTGACTTTTTGCTTTTTTAAGTTTTTGTAAAGTTTAAGAATAAATAATTACAAGGACAAATTTTAATTAAAAATTTTACTTTATTATTTATTTGAATGCTGTCATTGACTTTTTCTATATTTTAACCAAATAAGTACAGGAAAAGATTTATTTGATGGTTTTGTTTTTATTATCTTTTTGCATTATTAAATTTAAAGAATGTTTTAATAATATTAATGATTTTATAAGAACCAGTTTGTATTGTTTATGTTTTGAGTTTGTGTTTATAGGGTTAATAGAGTATAGCAGATGTTATAGTTTTCAATTAAACTTTAATAAGACGCAGCTTGAAACCTAAATCATGATTTTCCCAGGTAACCAGATGGAACAACTAGCAACTTATTTACTTTTCTGTCCAAGAATCCGGTGTTTTCCGGTATTTGTCCAGCGCTGGCGATTCGTTCTCCTTGATGCCGTTTTTTGTGTCGCCGTTTTTCTTCAATATATCCCGTCTTCCGGTTCTTTCTTCACATTTCCAATGTGTGCAGACCCATGAAAGCTACGACCGTACGATTGAAATAAAACGCCTCGTTTCTTTATATTAAATTCCTTGGCGCTACTTTCGTTACTCTCCTCGTTTTTTCACAAGTTTTTCATTGTTTTTCATCCGTTTTCATCACGGCCATCCACCGCACCGGCGCGGCGAGTTGCTCCGGCAAAGTGTCGCGATAATTGCCGGTCCTAGAGTTCTCCGCCGTACGGCGCGCAATTTGATTGTCACGCAAGGACACGAGTTAAATTTAATTTAAATATGCATAATCAAGTTGCAGGCCACGCTCGGGTGGCAGGCGCATGATAAAGAGTGAAATGGCCGAGCAATTTGGCTAGGTTTTGGGTTCTAGCGTGGGGCCGGGCTAGTGGCAATGGCTGCGTTGCGCTGGAATAGAGTTGAGGGCGGTGATTATCCGGGAGTAATTTGCGCTGGTCTTGCGCTGCTGCTCCTGCTGCTGCTGCGCTGTTGCAGATACACCCGAAGCAAAGATTATCCTCGGCACTTCGCTCAACCCGGACACCATCCGCGAAGGCACCGACGTCTACTTTGACTGTATCATCAACGCACATCCACACGTCTATAAAGTCGAATGGCGGCATAACGTAAGTTAACAACCTGCACCAGCTTTCCGCATAATTTTATAATTTTATCCTGTTTGAGTTGTAGATAAAGCCGAACGTTGTCTAGAATCCTCAAAATTGAGAGATACTAATTCATAAATTTTATTAAATTAAATGTTAAGGACATTGACCTTTTCGGCTTCTTTAACAATATTATTAATCATGAAATATATTCATTTGTTTCTTACATGTTAAAGTCATCGACCTCTCTAAATTTTATTGGATTGAATTAATAATTTGTTTTAAATATGTCGAAATATCGTGTTATGTATTTATTGAAGATTGCTTACTTTACTACATAAGTTGTTTTTCATCTGGACCAGTTTCGTTTATTAGATAAACATCGATTCTGTTGATGTTTATCTAATAAACGAAACCGGTTCAGATAAAAAACAACCTACATAGTGAAGTAACCAATACTCAATAAATGAATTAATAATCACCAAAAGGTCATTAGTGTTTCAGTAATTTGTGACTTATAAAATCTAGGAATGATTAAATATGAAATAAATACATTTTTTATTATCTATTTTAAGGTCATTGAAAACTTGAAAAATTATTTATTTTTTATATTTATTTTTGGGAAATCTAAAAAAGTTATTGACTTTACCAAAATCTTGTTTTACAAGATCATTGAATTCAAAGAAAGTCATTGGTATATTTTCAATCCTTATTTCATGATAATCACACAATTACAAAATATATCAGTTTGTTTTCGTACTTTTTAAGGTCATTGGCCTTAACCATAAATATTCACAGGATGATAATTGCTCTTTTTGTAGTTAAGTAAAATCTAAAAATGATTAATCACAAAACATAGTCTTTCTTAGTATCCGTTATAATCATTAACTTTTTTGATATGTCTTAACCCCATTAAATGAACTAACACGGGATGGTCGTTGACTTTACCTTTTTTTTTGCTTTTATTTTTGCAAAACCAAAAAATATTATACCTTTAAAATTATTGACTTTTCCGAAATCTTTATACAAGATTGTTAAATTATTGAAGATCATTAGTGTTTCCGCTATCTGATTTCTTTTAATATAAGACTAAAATATATGAATTTGTTTTATTATTCTTGAAGGTCATTATCCTTTTCATAATTTTCTTATTCCGTCATGTCGTGATTTATAATCAACCCAATTCTTTGTTTATTTTCAGGGCAAAATGTTGAATCACAACGTTGGGGCCGGAATAATCATAAGCAATCAGAGTTTAGTTCTCCAGGGAGTCAGTCGTTCAACAGCAGGAAACTACACTTGTGTGGGTTACAATACGGAAGGCGATGGGGAGAGTAACGCCTTCTATCTGAATGTAATGTGTACGTATTGACTTCTCTCTCTCCTGTGCTCTCCATTTCCGAAATGATTATCGCTAAACCATTATGTCCAGTCGCTCCATCATGCAAAGCGAATCAAGTGCGGATCTATGGCGTGGCGAAGCAGGAGCGCGCTCAGATCGCGTGCCAAGTGGACGCCAACCCGCCGGACGTGGAGTTCCGGTGGACGTTCAACAACTCGGCGGAGTCGGTCGACGTTGCTCAGTCCTATATCGCCCGTAGTGGCACCTCCAGCGTGGTTGCCTATACACCCATCACGGAGTTGGATTATGGCACGCTGCTGTGCTACGCGTCGAATCGAATTGGCCAGCAGAGAGTCCCATGTGTGTTTCATCTCATTGCTGCAGGTAAGAGACTTCTTCTTCTCTAAGCATTAATGGTTTTTGACAATAAGATCCGATGACTCAGCAAGATTGGAACAGAATACATTTTAACTTAGGTTATGAGCAGGTAGAAGAGATCAGAGGCATTTTACGTTTGACATGTTTAGGTTAGAATTAATTTGGTCCCAGTTTGTCTAATTCATATGGAGACGTAATATTTGGTTAACACCGCGCGGGTGACACATGCCTGACACAGTGACATGTGCAAACAAGCATCCAAATTACTTGCAAAATGTTTAAAATTGAGAAAATCTCGGAGGATTCTATCTACGTGAACCTACTCCTTGGCCTGCCAAAAGTCATCTCAAGGTATAAGAAACTCGGCATGCAGAGCTACTATCTGAAGCGATTCCCTACACTCGGGGAGACGGCCATCGTTGAGTGGGAGCAGATGAACGGCGTGCTTCTGCCTGCAGACATACGCAGCTTCTATCTCTCGATGAACGGCTTCCTCTTCAAGTGGTATCTGCAGCTGGGAAACAGTGCTACGCAGGTGGTCGGCAAGATCGAGATCAATCACCTGCAAGATGTCATTCAGGTGCCACACTCGAAAAATTTGAAGGTCATTAAGGATTCTGTACCAATACGTCCCCTGCTTGGCTTGGACGTGAAGCTGTTCGTAATTGATCGCTTCGGTGATGAGAACCAGGTCGTGCTGGTCTTTTCGCGCTTTAAATTTGTCAACAACGTGTGGATATGCTCAAAGGACAACAAGTATTACTACCTCACAAATGACTTCTCCACGTACTTCAAGATGTACATCGCCCACCTCGGTATTCCATGCTGGCAGATGTTCTACATGGAGTTGGAACCTCCGCAATGGGTGTTGAACGTGATTTCGTTGATTCTACCAGCATTGACGGCAAATCGGCGTCGGGAGTCACAACGACATTCACCAGATAGAGCAATCGTCAAAGATGACTTATTCGTAAACAAGCTACACAAAGGCATATTCTTTGGAACATTGCATGTTGAAGCTCCCAAACCTCGGTTGGTGAATCATCGCAAGAAGTTGTCTATGAAATCATGCAAGAACACCGCTTCTAAAAGTAGTAAAAAGTGATATGTATACAAAAATAAAATAGAAATTATTAGGTTTCAGTTTTTTGATTTCTTTTTTAAATTTATTTCTTGAATAGTTTTTCTGTAATCGTAGATTTTTTAAACCCAACATTTGTATGAAATCAGAGATATATGTTACCCTCCCCACACTTCCACTATCATATTCAATTCTTTGATTGACTGCATCCAAGATGCAATTGACAATTCAAGGAATAATGAATAATCATTTAGTGGTCAATTAA
>JAODGA020004837.1:0-10944 GCA_027574885.2 Drusilla canaliculata | reverse complement strand
TAGTGCTAATTTTTTTAAGTATGGTTTTGTATGTTGGGTAATTTTGTACCATATTTGCTAATAAATTAACAGAGAAATTGAAATATCACATTAGAAATACAATACCATATTTTTCGATTGATAAATAGGAGTTTTTGTGAGTCTTCAATAAAAATGAAGTTATAATTTTTTTTGCATATCTCGTCCGAAATAGATACATAATTAATCAATAAACAAAACAATAACGCCTGCTTAGTTTAACTAGTGGCTGTAAACATTAAAAAATATTTTCACTAGTGAGAATAAACAGCGTTGTGGTAGTGGTTGGCAGGATCTTCACGATTCTCTACGAATTTCTATTTGTATTGACTTTTCCAAACAACATTTAGTAGAAACTCATAAGAACGATACAGAAACAACACCCAACACTCTACTACGTCTACACTAACTTGTTAGTGTAGGCATATGACCTTTGTAAAACCATCTTTCGGACGAGTTAAGCAAAAAAAAAAACGTTGTACACAACTCTGCCAGTAAACATATGTGCTTTCTTTTATGTTTATGTACTCGCTTTGGTCGTACTTCAAACGCACTATCCTTGCACAAATCTTTACCTAACGAGTTGCGTAAAATACAATTACTAGATTTGGAAATAACTTTGATATGTTAGGTTAACTTAAATGTGTTTTGATTAAATATCCGGCATTTGTTTAACTTATGGCTTCCTTCAATACGATGTATAAATGTACAAGAAAACCTTGTATTTTTTACAAAGTAAATTTGACAGCATTAATGCCGTCAGAGTGTCTAAAACCTTTTGCGCATGCGTTGCACCTTCCAGCTTATTAGTAACACTAGGTGGCAACATAAATGTTTAAGTAAATCCGTTTTTTCTATTGTCATAAACTTAATACCCCTTAAAGTAAATTATATTAAATTAATAATGATAAAATAAAATTTTAACAAATAATAGAAAAATTGTTTGCAAGGTAATCTTGTACAAGTGACCAGATACGCATAATTCAATCTCAATCCCAATCTACTCCATATTATTGTATTGAACCTTCTTGATTTTCAGATAACGAAAGATGCCATATCCGGTAACGGTCCCCAGCACAGCAATGGCGAGCGTGGACCCAACCGCAATCGGCGCTGTCTCGTCGCGGAAGGTCTTCGCCGATTTGCAGTCAAACACCGGCCCAAAACTCTTACCCTTGTACATGAACGACTGCAATTGCAGATCGCGCAAGAAGACCGTACCCGTGAGCGCTTCCGGTGGCGTATCATCGATTTTGGGCAGCAACGTAATGACAGTCTCCTCACAGGCGTACGACTTGCCCACCGGTGTGGGCAGAAGCATTTTTTCGTGGTACAATCTCATTACACTTCCTGTTAAACCAATTTATTAGAATGAATATTATTTGCTTATAATTTTTTTTTTTAATGGAACGTACCATGAGAACGAATATTATGGTAGACTGGATTATCGGTGCTTACGGTCATGACCACATTCTCGATGTACCATCGCTCGCCGCCGGGTGTCTATAGTGAAACAAAGTTATCACATTGACGTCATCCTCAGTATGAAATTAATGTTTGTATTCGACCCACGAATATTCGCCGCCCACGCGTGGTTGGAACGTAGGTGGAACTATGTAACATTTGACATTTTATTAGCGTGGGCGTTCACAATGTGCTCACCTTAGCAAAGTCGAACTGTAGCGAGTAACCGGACCAAAGGATCGTCATAGTTGCCTCATCCTCGTCCTTACAGCTTCCTTCGACTGTTGCCTTTTCCGGGATGTATGAATCGCCCTTTTCTTCGCCTATATGTGACTTGAATGTTACCTGAATCAAAAGTATGTGTTTTAGTATTTTTAACGAAAAATCTTACCATAAAACGACAAGAGAATATAAAGTAAGGAAGAGCATGGATAAAAGTTGCGTTTTTGATTAACTCCAAAGTTTGTTAGTGAAAGTTGGCTTACACATTAGTATTGCAAAATTACAATTGACCTATAGTTATAACTGTGATATTAAAACCGTTTTTTGAGTTACCTTTTGTGACATTATATAATCACTATTACAATACCTGAAACCAAAATGTAACAACATACCCCGACTCAATTTATTATAAGATCTGTTAGAAATATAGTTTGAGAAAATGCACTTGGCTCATTTATGGAAACTTTTTCTGATATTAATTACCAGTCTTTATTCATATGAAAGAATATGAATCATATCAAAATCACAGTTTGCACAAAAGTATACCTTTATACAAGTTTTGAGTATATTGATAAGTTTTGGCTTTATCTAGCATAATTCTAAGTTTTACATTCTATATACTCATTTTTCACCTAAATTTGAATTAAAGTAAGAATTTCAGAAGACAACGTGAAAGAAAGAGTGGTAATAACATGCCCTAAGAAAGAAACATCTAGCTCCAAAAACAATGTTGTCATGCGATCAATTGGAGGTTTGTATGTAATAAATATACGGATTTTGCGTATTATATCTAAATATTAAATATATTCTAACATGAAATCACTAAAAAACGGAATGTTAATTACTCAAATTTGCCAGAAATACCAAAAAATGCCAAGAATAATTCCAAGAATTCTAAGAAAGATTTCAGTCGGTACAACTCACTGGTAACTTTTAGTGTTTTAGTTCCGCGTTCTCCTATATTGATAGGTCTTTCTAGAATGGTCCTAGTTCGTACATTCTATACGCTAAACTCATTCTTCATCTGAACGTAAATTACAGTAACTATCTCAGCAGACAACATTGAAGAGAGAGTGGGAGCAAGATGCCGCGGAATAAAAGAACATCTAGTCCCAACAACAAATGTTCTCAAGAAAGCTAATTAGAAATCAGGCAGTAAAACATCCACAATGTTTGTGTGTAATATCTAATATTCCATATATCCTTGCATAATAAGACCAGAAAACTGAATACTAATTGATCATATTTTTGAGATGTACCCAAAAATAGCAAATCTAATCACGCACAATATAATTTAAAATATTAACTTAATTCAGATAGTTGCCATCAATGTGCTGGAACTATTATTTTTCCAGAGCTTTAAGTACAAATATTTATTTATTTTACTCAATAAGATATGTCAATCGAAACTACTTAACTTGGTTTTTACCCTACTTTCCGCTATCATTTATATAATATTTGATCAGTTATTACCTCAATGAGCGCATCCGTTTTTAGTAGAATACACGTAATTTCTTTACTATCCCGAACGCGATAGTAGGCAACACCCGTGGGTGCCGGCGTCACAGGCTGACTCGCTGGCGTCACCAGGGACCCACTGCCCGGAATCGCCGTCGACGAGCTGTATTTAGTAAGACGAGGTCTGGTCGTCACCTGGTTGGCGAGGGTTAAGCTGGACGCGTACGAAACTATCGAGCCTTTAAGCAAAACCAAAAAATTAACATCTATATCCAATCGCTGCCAAACATAGTCTAAAATCTATATATACAAAACAATGTGGTGCTTGTAAGAACAGTTATAACTCAACAACAGCTAGACAAATTTTGATGCTTCTTCTTTACTTGCATCTGTATTTGCTAAGAGAAGGATAACTTGCAATAAAATATTTAAAAATGTGAAGAACAATGTGTAACACCTATATAACTCAAGAACGGGTAATTAAATATTTATGATTGTTTTGTTGTTCGAACTGTCTTCAATTAAAGTAGGATAATTTGTATTTAATCATGAAGTACAACAGTGAAACAAAGTTTACCGAGATAGCTAGTTTTGTCTAATTACAACACCTTTAAAATTAAACTTATCGATTAGTCTTGAAAACCATTGTTCCGGGTGGAAATAACAAATCATGTAACAGGTGAGTCACAGCTTCCAATGCCGGGAACGGGACTCATCCCAAAATGGAATTTTGACACATTGACCTAATTTTATTAAAAGCATCACTTATCCATTTTATTTCACCAAACATATCTCAAAATAATATTTTAACATCATAAACCATAAAATTAACTAAAACATACTTAAATGATTCGTAAATAATTCTAATAAGAACCAACTCTAGTACCATTGTAACAATATATTGACCAAATTAACTTTATTACAGTTTTAAATAGTGTAAAATATAAAAAAAATAGATTAAAGTGGTACTTACATAGAACTAGACATTGCAAATATGCAATAAATGTATCTGTAGCCATTTTTATTTCGAAGATCGACGAATTGGTAACAGCTTAGAGTGTAATATTGCTCAGTGTAACAACCTAGGAGTAATCAGGATTAAAGGTGCGTCGCGAAGATAGAGGCGTGCGAGATTTATTCGGAGGGCGCGCAATATGCGTTTCACTTCATGCCACTTTTGTTATTTTTCAACGTATGGGAAATGCGCCCTGTGTGTGCACGGCGATAGCGTCGCGACGCCTTCCAACCATGCGCCGTTCGTACGCCGTCAATATTTGGACGTTTGCGCACATTCTCCCCCTTCTGATTCATTACCACCAAACCATAAAAACACCTATCCGCTTAATTGCAAACGATTTTAATTTCGTTAATGCATTCCATATCCATTACAATATGTAACAAGATAGAATTTCCTAGAATCACCACAATCAAACTAATGAAAATAGAGATAATTAAATTTCAATCATTTAATTAGAGTGTTTTTTAATTACAAACCAAATTTTAATATTTTAATAACAAAATTGAATATAGTATTTTTATAGAAATAATATTTAAAATAAATGTAATTTAAAATTAGTAAACTCATATTTATTATGTTGTATTTTTGGTTGCCTAGTCTAAATACACATATTTTATTAGAAATGTAAAGACGGATTTAGAACACGTCGGAAACGAGAACGAGAATGAAAAACAAGAATATTTGAACAAAATGAACAACAAACAAGAACAAAACCAACAACATTAATCAATTAATCTAACATAAAATAATTTTAATAGATTGATTTCTTTCTATAGATATTTTAAATTCTTCTTTTTTTCTGTTTTATTCTCGATCATTCTTTATCAAAACGTCAACAGTAATTAATAATATAATGCAAAATTTGCATATTTTAATTTTAATTTTTTACTTTTGTTTATTTTGCTTTCTTGCCGTTTTGTGTTTAGTTGATACTTAACTTAATATTGTGTTATACTTATAAAAACGCACCGAACAACTAAGCCCGATAATTAGTAATATTAATAATTAGTATTAAATTATTGTGATGATATAATAGCATTACACTTTCACTCAAATCATTCAAAATACTTCAAAACTCATATCAAAAGTAGTATCATTTTTAAACGCCAGACAACAGTACTTCACATATTTAGGTCCAAGAAGAAAATGGTTTTCAATTTCTTACCATTCTCTTATATAATTTTATTCATAAAATCAATATAAATTGTGTGTAAAAAAATTAGAACCACGTGATGAGCTAACTTATTAAATTTAATGAAAATTTAAAGAAATATATATTTTTTTACAATATTCAAAACACATTTATAACTCGGGTATTAATCAAAAATTTAAAAAAAGTAAGCCCATCAACAATAAAACAAATTATTTAAGTTTTTCTATTTATTTAAAAACAAAATTAAAAATATTAAAAATATTAACAATAAAAACACTAGGCGCTTGTTGCATGCAATTTTTTGCTACATGTGAAGAAACGAAATGTTGAATCATTTAATTAAATGCTATTATAGCTAAAATCAGTAATTGTTTCAAAAACAACGTTTAAAATAATTGAACATAGACAACCTGTCGTCTATACTGAACGACAAAAAAAAAGTTTTGTGAAGCCTCTTAAGTGATTTTTATATAGTCGGTCCACGACCAACGATCAAGGAAACTCGAAATATAAAACTTGAAGAATCTTTTCGTTCTGTTCTCAAAGCGTCTATTCGTTTCTATTGAACGGAACCTTGTTGTGCATTCGAGTCAAGTTTTCGTATAATTAAACTTTTTGTTCCTGTTCTAGTTTCCGTTCCCGGACTGCGGTAAAACCGTCTTAATTGTTTGCTTTAAAATTGTTTAGTATAAAATAATATAGATAGCACTAAATAGTTAATAATGTAGTAATATTTAAAATATTTTATTTTTATAAATTTACAGCTTTGAAAAGTAACGTTTGAATGTTGTTGGTTTAGAAATTAATATAACAAAGTAATAAAAGTATATCTTCTTTTAATTTAGAATATTTTCTAATTTTTATAAATTTTTATTTAAGTTATTATTAGTAAGTTATAAGTTAATAAATAAATAAATTAAGTATACAATTAGTAAACTTAAATTTATTTATTTTGGTATATGTTTAGTTGCCTAGTATAAATTTACATATAAAAATAAACAACATATAGATTATAATAATAATAATAATAATATATAAATATCTTCTTGTATATAATTTCCGTAAAATGTTTGTTGGTTTTTTTATACAAATCTACACTGCTAGACCGATTTTAACCAAAATTGGAACTCACATTAGTATTGACAAATGGAAAGTCATGGCAACATTTCCATTACCGAAATATTTTCGGAAAAGTTGGAAAATTCAAATCTCGGAAAAAATTGCTTTTTAAATGGGATTTTGTGTGTTATTGTTCCAAAATGATGTATTTTTAAAGCAAAAAAATAAAATCTACGGGAAAATTTTTAGGAAATGTTGAAAAACTTAAATTTAAAAAAATGTTTTTTAGAATGGAATTTTGTGTATTATAGTTCCAAATTGGATTCAAAATTTCTAAGTAGAAACCCATGAAAATACAGAAAATCTGGAAAAATGTATTTATTTTTGGGAAATTCAGCATTTGTAATTCAGCATTAACCCTTAGGTTTTTCAACATATCATATGTACCAGTACTAGGACGGGCTCTCATTCTAGTTATATTATAATTCTATTTGATTAAATTTTTTTTGTTTTAAAATTGTTTGATATAAAATAGTATAGATGTCACTAGGTGCTGGATTGAAGCCTAAATTTGAAGATAATTTAATCTTTATAACTTTATGGTTGTAAAAATTACCGTTTGTGTTGTTTATTTAGAGATTAATTTACCAAAGTAATAAAAGTGGGTAGACAAATATAGATTGAGTGATAATTTCAAGGTGCACGTTGTTAAAGATAAGCCCAAAGTTCTGCATTTTGTTTGCCGCTGGTTCGCCGAAGTTGCAACCCGACACACGGGCGCAATGTCTTCGGGCTGCAAGAAAGAGACGCGCGCGTGCGCACCAGACGCAATCACCTTGCGCGGCCGACGTCAGCCGCGCAAGCAAAGACGTACGGCCGAGCGGCGTGTCTGCGTGCGGCGCGCGCGCGTCGACAATGCCCGCCAGTCGTGCGGCACGTCGCAGCGCCAGCGCCTGTGTGTTGCTCGCCCGTGTGTGTGTACGTCTGCTGCGTGTGTGAGTGTATACCGGGGAAGGCACGGCCATCTTGTGTTGCGCGAGTTTTCGGCGAAAAGTATGCGTGGTGTTTGAGGTGTGCGCCGCCGTTGCACGGGATTTACGCGAGAGAATACACACGCACACAACCGCCCCCTTGTCGTCATCCGAGTGCAGCGTGCTTCTTGTTATATGGGTGAGTGTGGCTTTTCCCATTTGCGATTTCCCCGATATTCCCGTTTGCGCCGCGCCGAAGATGTCGTTTTGGGGACACGGGTGCGATCGCTGGTAGTCGCGCCGACAGTTGCTGGCTGTCCGCGTCCGCGCAACACCTGGTTTGCGGCTCCACACGGTGCGCGACGAGGCGGATGTGCTCGTGCCAGCGTCGTACGTACTCCTGCGAGTGTGGCGCGTTGTCGTGGTGCTATCAGTGTGGGTCACAGCTTCGTTATCTCACGCCTGGTGTGCCTACTTGAGAAATTTTGCGCTCATTTCGGGAAGACATACACACGTATCATCTAAAATAACTGTGCCTAGGCAATGCGCGTAGGTGTATGTGCCCGTGTGTGTGTAGGTATTCGTATATGCCCATGTGTGAGTGTATGTGAGGAGTGTTGATATCGTCGCCGTGTCGTCTACCTCTTTGTGCATACGCTGATATCGAGATAACGAGTGACGTGTGCGTAGTTTGTTTGGGGAGTAACGGCATTGTCTTGGTCCTCCACGGGTAGGTAGTTTTCAAATTGGGTGGGTGTGGGGTTTTATTTGAAACGCCTTTGTGGAACGCTCGAAACGCCACCACCCCCAGGAAGTGCCCGTGGAAGGTTGGAGGAAGTGCCATCAGGTATTTCAAGCGTCGGCCTGCTTGGAATACCTACACCTCCAGCGCCTAATAAGGCATTGCCTTCGCACGGGTGTGATAGTTGATTGCCGATCGAGAAAGACATTGTATATCTGCGGGCGAACGCCAAGTGAGTCATCGTGGTCTTCGGGCGCTCAGAGAGCACAGAAAGAGCCGACTGGTTGGTTGGTTGGTAGCCAGTGGAGAGGCACCGTGCAGTCGGTGTCTCTCGGGGTCAACACTACCTACTTTCCAAGTCGGGCTGGCCGATCAAAGAGTCAGCAGAATGTTGATTTATATATTCGCGTACATTGTATTATGCATTAGTCAGGTGTGCTTTTTATATTATCTATGTCGGATTGCTGTTACCAGCTTGTGCAAATCTAATTGGAGTTGATTAGAATTGGAATTACCAATCGCATTTCTTCGATATTTGCTTTGCAACTTGCTATGAGTTGGTTTTTCTTTGTATTGTTTATGAATTTGTAATTTTTTTATCATGAAGTACTGATGATGTGTTTCGATGATCTTTTCGTTAGAGAAGAGTTGTGTCATTGATGGCGTAATTTTTATCGTTGGTTAGGTAAGTTTAGCTTGGTATAGTTGAGTATTAGTTGTTCTATTGAATTTTTGCTTTATTGTGATCTCAGGTAGTCTCTATACGCAACGTACTTTATTTTGTACTTTGCGCAACTAGTGAAGTAAAGATTTGTGCATATGACGTGTATTTGACGCTACGAGCGTAGCGAGCAACATAAAAAAAACGGAGCGAAGCATAAACTAGCCGAGTTGTAGACAACGTTTTATATTTGCTTTACTCGTCCGGAAGTTCATAATCTTTGAAGAACTGCACATTAATTGTCTGTTAGAGTTCGGGCGGATTCAACATAACCAAGTTAGTTGCAGTTCCTATGAGTTTTTGGGATTAAGGCTACATGTCACCTGGAAATAATTGATATTATTTTCACTAGTGAAGATAACTTCATTTTGCATCATTTTGGTTGTTTAACGGCTACCAGTTAATTTAAGTTGATGTTATTGTATCTTGTATTGACTAATTTTACCTCAATTTCTAGCGAGGTATGCCTGATTATTTGCAACGTTCAAGTGGTGGTAAATAGAATTTTACGCAAGTGATAATTAACATAAAATATGTACGTCAGATATTGACTTGGAAATGTTTAAGTAGTGATTTTCTAAATTTTCAATAAATTTGACGTAATTTCAGTGAAGCAGCAGTGACGCATCAAGCATCAATGAGTGTGTCAATAATAATAGATGATTATTAGTGGAATGATCGTTCGTGTTCTTGCACTAACGATCTTAATAACTTGTATAGCTTACAATATTTAAAAAAATCTGAGATTAATTCGAATTTTGTTTGAAATTTTATGTACTAGTCATCTCAAGGATTAGGTTGTTAGATGTTTTGTTACAAGCAAACAATGCCAACTATAAAATTTTAGAATACGAATTACAATATAACAAAAAATATTCTATATTTTTTCTCGAAAATTTTGTTGGAAACGTGTATTTTTCTAAAGACGTGTAGCTGAAAACAATTTCTATTGGTTTAAGCCATGAATGCAGCAACATATTTGGACTAGTACCAAATTCCTAAAATTTCATCACTTTCCCAAGGCTAGCGAACTATATTCAACATATTCTACTATATCCTACAATTTATTATTGAAACCTATGAATTTGATAAATAGCGAAAAGGCAATTAAAAACATATTCACCTGAAACGTCCAATTACTCACACATGCCGGATGACCTGCACTTGTATCTAACCGAATTCATGCCTAGACTGTGAGATCGGTGCCAATTTTTGAAACATGCTTTTCCTTACAACTGCAGCCTGACTCATTCCGGCAAAAAATACAACATCTAGAAACGTTTTTGCGGTTTCTGACTTTGTGTTACACACCGACGCACGCGGTTTTAATATACCTAAATATCATTCAGTAATCCAATAAAATTAAAAAGGTACCTCAAAGACGCCAAAGAAACTCCGCTGTCTATTTTTTATTAATACACCGTAATAATGATTCGTGCGCAAGAATTGGCGGCTATTCTTAACTGGAAGCAACAAAATGTGGTGGTGCGTAATTAATTAGATTGGGTATTGTGGCGCGAAGACGTAGGGCAGCGCCGGATTAAAAGTTACCAGGGTAAGTTGTTTCGATTGAAATATCTTTCTTAGAATAAAAAATAAAAATATGTAGTAAAACGTTGTGATATGTATAACTCCAGCGCACCAACGGAAGCTAATAGAATTAGGATTTTGGCGCAATTTATATTTGAAAGTGAACGTACATCCCACAGTTGTGTAAATAAAGATTTTATTCATGGTATTTTTTTTTTGTATTTCTTGCAAACTTGAGTAATTAACATTCTGTTTTTTGGTGATTTGATGTTAGGATATATTTAATATTCGGAATATTCAGCGAAATCCGTTTATTTATTACATCCTAACCTATAATTTGATCACATGACAACAGTGATGTTGGGTCTAGATGTTTCTTTTTTTCTCGTCTGCTGAAATTGTTACTTTAATCCATGTTCCGGTGAAGAATGGATTTATTATATAGAATGTAAAAACTGGAATCATTCTAGATGGAGCAAAAACTTATCAATATACATAAAATTGTATTAAGGCATACTTATGTTCAAATTGTGATTTTGATGAACCTGCTGATGATTGATAAGATTCATAATTTTTCATATGACTGAA
>JAODGA020004468.1:0-14388 GCA_027574885.2 Drusilla canaliculata | reverse complement strand
AAGTTCTATATTCAAATCTGTTAGTTTGTCGTGTGACCCGAACGCTACACGAAGAAAGCCGATGCAGCCTCTTTGCGATGTTGCCAAGCGTCACCGCACGACCGTATCTTCCCCGATTGGGAAGCGCTCTACAGTCGACTGTGAATAGCGCGGTTTAAGGAACTCCCAGCCAGGAACTCCCAATACCGTGGGGGAGGGAGACGACTGTGAATACCAGTGTAAGAGGCCCTAGGGCCTCTAAACTCTAGCGTGCATATTGCGTACTAATACCTGCGTCACTAAAACACCGAAAAAGCATTGAGGCCTCTAAATCCACTCTTGCGTGAATATTGCTTATTAATACCTGCGTTTGTTGTCAATTGTCAATCGCTGCGGAAAACAACAACAGAAAGGACAGCAACTGTTACATCAACAGAAACAAGTGAAGTTGAAAACATAGATATTCATAATCCCAATACTTAGACTGATATGCCTCGGGTCTCAAAACCACGCTTTCCGTTCTTGATATACAAATAACTATTAGTGGGCCGCATTGTCACTAAAGTTGATTTTCCGCTCGCAAAGTAGGGCGGAAAAGTCGATTTCACATGCAGGTGCGCGAAAAAAACTATATTGTCCGCCGACTGCGAAGGCAGCAGATTAGCGGCTATCATGTATATTTGGTCTATTCCACCAGTCGATCTATTCAAATACGCTATGCGCGGAAAAACCGCAACACTATTATAAGCCTAATTCTATTAAAATTGCACAGACAAATTGCAAATTAACCTAACTCTAACTAACTTAACAAAATATAAATCTAACCTAAATTTACCTAACTTAACCTTATCTGACCTAACTCTAACTAAGTTAACAAAAAATAAACCTAACCTTAGTTTACCTAACCTAACTATATATGACATAACCCTGACTAACTTAGCAAATAATAAACCTAACCTAAGTCTACTTAACTTAACCTTATCTGACATAAGCTGACTGTTGACTATGCTTTCTAAGACTCAATCGCTGTCTCAAAAAAATCTATTAAACAAGCGAATATATTCTGCTCAAAATATTTGATTTTAGTTTTGTAGCATCCAGTAAGGCTTCTAAAATTTTATGATTATTTATAGCTAGAGTACTTGAAACTACCAATGTCTCTGTAATGTGCTGTGGTAAACAGTACACGAATCCGCTAACCCAAAATTTGACAGGAGGTAGTTTTTTGGCTTTATGGTCATCTCCCGTTTTTGCTATACAATGATGATAGTGAAGGAGGGTCAACTCCGAAAAATACACTAAAGTGCAGCTGCATTATATTTTACGATTTAGCAACAAATCTTTTCTCTATTTTCTCTCCTTCTCTATATCTTTCTTTTTATTTTTTCTTTAATTTATTTTTCTGTTTCTCTCTCTCTCTTTCCTTTCTCTCTCTCTCGTTTTTTTTCTCCCCAAACAAAATATTAAAATATCCTTTTTTTTCGATTGCAGCGCAACCTATTGAAAATGGAAAAAAAGAATTTCCAATAAAACCTTCATAGTCTTTAATGCTTTTTCAGAATCTGCAATAAAAATAGATGGTTCTATTTAAAATTTCTTTTATTTCCTGCCTTCCTGGGGGTTGGGGGATAAAATTTGTTACTGTCAAGATTAAAATGGGACACCCGGGATATACAAAACAGCAAAAACTGATTATGTTCTGGCTCTTCTTCGAAGATACTCTATTTAATTTAACCTAAGGCTTCACTAGATGGCACCCTCGTATTTTCTACAGCTTGAAACGTAGACGAGATTGAATAAGAGGGTAGCATAACCGACTAGTAAGCATACTTACCTGGTGTAGGGGTTACCGTGATCAGCAAGGCGGTTCCCCCGGGATGAGGCCCTTCCATTGCACTGCGGTTGGGCTGACCCCTGCGATTATCCCTAATGTGGATAACTCGGGCGCGCAATTTTTGGTAGTCGGGACTGCGTACGCGCTGTCCCGGTCTTATATCATCAAAATATAAACGATCGTTAATTGTACGCTTGAGCAACTGGTGAAAGTAAAACGATTGCTGTTGGTCGAATAAACTCTCGGGCATTAAATTGCGCTGGCAACTCTTCGGTAGCCGTGATCGTCTAGTGGTTAGGACCCTACGTTGTGGCCGTAGTAACCCAGGTTCGAATCCTGGTCACGGCATTGTGCAAACATTGCCACAGCGAAGAGGTTTGTTTTTTAAATATATTTATTATATTATAATTATATATTGCAAGTAATTTGTATTACAAATTATTTAGAGCACCAACATATGTTTTTTCTTTTATTACTTAAAGATTTTTTAAATTTCCTACTTACTGTGATAAATACTATAATTTACAAAAACAAACAAGATTCAGTATTCTTTTCATCATTTAGGTTGTCTACGGGATATATGTAAATCTTTTAAAATTCTGCTTAGTTTGTACCTGGTTTTATAAATTAATATAAACTACAATTATTGTTTATTAAGCTTAACACAACTGTTTATGCTTATTTTGTTTTATTCTATTTTATGGCCAACAAAAGTACTGGAAACAGCAATTCTAATTGAATATTTATAAGAAATATAATATTTTAACATTTCAAAAAATACAATTTCTTGTAAGTTAAAATAAATACCGAATATTTTAATTAATTAACGTAGAAATTTCATAAAATACAGGAGACTAGTATTATGTAAGAATGATTATAATTTACCTTCTTTGCCTCTTAATGAATATACCTAATGGTATATCGTTGATACGTTAAAAATCCATGTTATGCTTGGTAATATTAAAAAAAATATTTTAACAATTTCAAATTTATTTGTTAGTCAACACAGCAACAATTGTTTCGCAAACACTGTAGCTTCAACGGGCTGATGATTATGACAGATTTTAGTACACGCAGCGATGGTTACATTTATAAAAGAAACATAGAAAACAAAGGTACTTGATAGACCCAAACACAGCGCACTGAAGCCTCATGTTTCATTCGCTGAAGTTCTTTGCTATTTCCATGAAATTGACAAGTCTTCTTCACAAAGTATTGTACACATCTTTAGCGTTCTATTTGTTTATTTTAATTCTTAAAGTGTGTAATTATAAGCTTGTCGAAAACTGGATAATCTTGATAGATTGACAGTGATGGACCAATGGGTTCTCAGAAGAATCTAACAAAATTAATTCATTTTTTCCTATTATGGTAGTAGATGTCAAGAGAATTAGCTGTCTAATTTGATTAATAAAAAGTTATATTTAAACAACTAAATGAACATAAATGTACAACAATATTCGCCGCACGACTGGAATCGTGTGCTGTATGAAGTGCTTTGCCGTGTTGCAGCAACTGTGAGTTGAAGCCAATAGGTGTCACACCATTCGATTTAAAACCTAAACATCTCTGTAATACTTGTTTGCTAATTTAATTTCATAAATCGCTAATGTCACGTGAGGTATTGGGGGTCTGGCTGTTTATCATGTAATTAGAATAACTAATTCTGTTATAAAACAATATGCACAGCTCCAAGAAAGAAGTAGAATAAAAACAATACAAGCGAAAAAAAAAGTTAATAACAAAAATGCAATATGTTACCAAAATTTAAGTGACTAATGACTAATCTCGAAAACATGTGAAAGGATGAATCAGTAAAGTAAAAAAATTATCTCATAAAGCTGAAGTGAAGTACCCATGGCAAACTGCACCCAGGCCCGTTTTTATTCTTGCATACTTAAATCAAATTTTATACTACTTTACCATAAATAAATATTTTTTTTACATATTTTGCCCGAAAGTGAAGTACAATTCATCAATAAGCAATGCAATAACGCTTATTTATGTTAACCAGTGACGATAAACATCCAAAACGAAGGAGAATAACAGTAATTTCAAAACTAGTAAGAATAAAACTGCAGCGTTGTGGTTGGTTGAAATCGCGATGATTCTCAGCGATTCAAGTATTGATATTAATTTTTATCCAAATGAAATGCGTGCGTTCACAACGCATTTTTGTTGCGTGTGTAAGTTGGTAGTAGGCGCTTCAGCGCTCCCATTCAAATAAAAATAATTCTGCACACAAGTATGGTTTTAAAGTTACCTTATAGAAAAAAGACCAATTGGCGGACATTCAACTATAACTTTAAAACGTCAAACGATGGCTATCAGTTATAATAAAATGTCAACAACTCTAAAATTGTAAATTTTTGTTCAAATTATCTGCGCAGTCCGCATTTTGAATAATCTATATAACCTAACTTGAGTCAAATAATCTTTCGGACTAGTTAACAGACAACACGTTTTACACAACTCTGCTAGTAATATTACTTTACGCAACGAACCAGGAAAGGATCTGCAGTAGCGACGTGTATTTGAAGTACGAGCGAATCTAGTACTATGAATCACGGAGCAAAGTGCAAATCTTTTCCTGGCAGAGTTGTGCACAACGTTTTTTGGCTTAACTTGTCCGAAAGATCACTTGACACACACTAAAGCATATATTTTATACAAAGTAATAACTGCGCACATCATTTGAACAAGCATTTACCATTTAAAAGTGTTGTTGATACTTCGTTATAACTGTTAGCCGTCGTTTGATGATTTAAGGTTATAGTTGCATCTGCGTCAATTTGGCTCGTTTCTATCAGTTTCTATAAGGCAGTCTTCAAACTAAATCTGCGTTTGTTTGTAGCGTATTGTTTATTTGCTATTAGTGAAAATTCGGTGTGCACGCACTCATTCCACTTGGATAAAAATCAATTCCAATTCGTAAAGAATCGTTGAGAATCGTGGCGATTTCAACCGTGGTTGGTTGAAACGCTGCAATTCTCACTAATTAAAAAAAAACTTTTAATCTGCTTTACTTTGAAAGTTTATTGTCACTTGGTAACATAAATATTGATGAGTTATACTTCACTTTCGAGCGAGGTTTGCAAAAATGATTTTTTTTTACACTTTTCGTGCTTTATAGTTCTCGCTTCGCTCGTACTTCAACATGTCGGTAGTGCTTTCCTGGCTCGTTGCGTAAAGCACTGTAACTTAACTGATTATTAAACCTCAAATTGCTTAATTTTACTCTGCGCATTATCGGCGCCGTGGCTTAGTTGGTTAAAGCGCCTGTCTAGTAAACAGGAGATCGGGAGTTCGAATCTCCCCGGGGCCTAGCCTCAGTTAAAGGCTTTTTTTATATTTCTATGGCTTGAAGATTTTTAAGTTAATAATTATATCTCAGATATGGATGTTTTTCAGTTTAATCAAATTACAGTCTAAATTGTACAAATAAAGTTATTTTGGTGTGCTGTATATGTAATATTATATATATCATTCATAATTACATTATTATTAAATAACCTGACACCAGTTAATTGCGTAAATACCAAAATACATTTATTAGTATAATAAATTTTACAAAAGCAGTTAATTTTGAAAATATCCAGAAAAATTTTACTAAAATATTTATTTATTTTACTTTAAATTTTTAAGAATTATAAACAATTTAATACAATATAAATAAAAAATAAATAGGTAATTTTATCTTGTTAAAATCCAACAAAAACATAATAAAAACACAATTGAACAAAATAAAATATAAACAAACTTTTAACTGTAACCAGAGTTGCCTAGGTTAACCACATATATGTGCAACGCAATGTGCGACAAACACGCTCAGCAGAAACGCACAGTAGGAGAACAACTTCGGCGCGCATGACTTAGAAAGTTGTTTAGCGTTTTTGCCCCGTCTTGCGTCGCGCAATCACGCCTCAAGCCAGTGCAGCGAAGGAAGAAGCCTTCCTCAAGCCTGCTCCGTGGCGTTGGTGGTGGTAAGCGAGCGCAGCAGCGAGCGGACTGCAAGTAAACTTTATTTGCATAGCCATAGAAAGTCTACCGACTCTACCTGCGTGCAGCAAGCCTGCTGCTTAGAAGCGAATAACTTGGCAGTTCTTGCGTACTTCTTGTCGCGTACGCACCTGTTTGCATCTTGTGTGTTGCGCAGTTCACAGCTGGTCTTCTTATCAAAGTTGACAAAACGTACGTAGTGTGTAGTCGACGTCAGACAGAAAAGTAGACAAATTTTGCAATTTGTTGAAAGACTTCAAGAGACTTAACTCATCGATGCACTGCATCGTTCGGTGCGTTAGACGTGCGGCGTTTTTGAAAGTTCTGCGGATCGGGTTGATCGCTCTACTGCCGTTTTCCACGCGCGTGTTCACCGAACGCGTCGGAAAGTATTTCAATCAGTTCTGAATTCGCAATCTTTACTTTGCTCTTTATAGACAGTCTCGATACAGCTCAGTTGAGCTAACTTGAGTACAGTGTGAGTGAAATGTGTTTGGATTGATTCTTCTAAAGTATTCTTTGAGCAATTGGAACTTTAGCACAAAACAAAGTAAGTAAACGTAATATTGCAAATTTTGTGTCTGTAAGACCATCAATAAGTCAAAAACGGCTTGACCAATTTCTATGATTCTTGTTTTTGTTGGATTTGTTTTTGTCTCAAGTAAGATAATAACTATTAAAACATAAGAATAAAACACTTATTAAATTGTATTTTAGTATTTACATTTCTTACGACAAATTAGTTTATTAATTATTACGTTTTCTACAAAACCAAGTCAAGAAACTTATTTTTTGTCTGTAAGATCTTTTATATCGTCAGAACGGCTAAATCGATTTTTATAATTCCTTGTTATTTTAATTTCTCTTCATCTTTAATCGACTAATAACAATTAAAATATAAGACAGAAACACAATTTTACTTCAAAACCAAGGAAATAAGCTTAAAAATAAACTATGTATGTAAGTCTCTCTATAAGTCAATAATGGCTTGACATATTTTTGGGATTTTTATTTTGTTGATTTTTTCTTTAGCTGCAAAAGAATAATAAATATTAAAACATAAAAAAAGGAAACATATACAATTGTAGTATTTTTTGTTAGTATATAAACTTTTTACAAAAAACTTATTAAATTATAGATTATAATTTTTATCATAAAATTTAATTAATAAATTTAAATTTTTGTCCGTATAACTTTCTATATCTCCAGAACAGCTGGTCCGATTTTTATAATTTTTTATTTGATGGATTTGTCTTTGTTCCACATAGAATAATAACTATCATAACTTTACAAAGATTTTAAATGATAATATTATAAGAAAATTTATTTTTTTATATAACAAAATCAGCTAGTTATTCATATAATTTGATAAAATATCAAAATATGGTGATAAATACTTATATGCAATTAAACACATACTTTGTAGTCGTCTTTGGGGAGAAATTTCACTTTCGTTTCGGTTTCAATTTCGGAGCTGTCTCAGCAGCTTCGCCGCGCGGATTATTCATGCGCGGCTTTGTGCAAAATTTTATGCATTGATTCGTCTTCTTGACGCTTTAATGGCAACATACCACGTTGTTATATCTTGAGTCGGTATCGCGTCGAATTTTAAATATCAATGAAATTTTGTAGTCATGTAATGGAGGAAACTTCCGTCTTGCGACCTGTGGAACTTTTAACTTTAGCAGCGATGTAATAATAGAAATTATGTAAATTGCGTTTGAGCTATGGTGAAGGACCCACGCAATGTATATAATCACAGTTTGGTATTTGTGCGTCTTTTTTTGTTGGTTTATGTTAGATTGTTTTGTTGTACGATTGTTTGGTTAAGAATGCTATAAACATGAGCCCACGACATTTCGTTAATCATAGATGTAATTTCACTTTTTGTGAATTTTAAAATGACAAGGTTTGAATAAGTGAGTAGGAAACATTGCATTTGTTGCAATTACATTGTTGTTTGGTTCTATTTCTGGAGTTTTGCTTGTTTCTTTTTTATGTTTAACTTTGTTTAATTACAGAAATTGTACATTATACGCATATCTTCAATTAGAGTGGTAAAATTATTTGTCTAAATATAATATAATCTAATTCTTACTTAGTTATCTAGATCAACTATTCTAACCCATACTGACCCATTCTAACCCAACTTTAAAAAGTAATAATATAACGTTGTTAATTCCAACCTAGATCTATTACAATCTATTCTAAGTTACCTTACACTTTAATCTAGGCTTAAACCAACGTTTTACATATTTTAATTTCATCTTAATTTCACCTAAGTCAATCAATTACAACATAAATGCAAGCTAACCTAACTTAAGCTCACCCAACCTAACCTTACCTTACTTAACTTAACCTATCCCAACCTTAACTTATTTAACCTACATAACCCAATCTAATTTGATCTTGTTAAAGTTTATATAACATCTCATATTAACCTAATCTTATATCAACCCAATTTAACCTATTTAAGTTCCAATCTTTTACTAATAAATTTTTACTCAATTTGATTCCAAATTACTCATTTATACATATTTTATACATACATATTTTATACATATTTTAAAAGATGCGTAACGCAACCAAATTCACCTCTAACTAAACAAACACTTATTTAAGCCAGTAAAACCCCAACCTAATCAAACTCAACTCCAATTTTGCTTAAACCTAGTTAACTTATTTAGAAACTAATATAACCTATGTTTTGCTTAAGCTAACCTAATCCATCTAATTTAAAACCTTATCGCAGACAAAACAATTTTAATTTATCAAATGCATATTCTTACAGTGAAGCATTTGAAACCTAATTCCAAGTAAACCTATTCTAACCAAACTCAACTCTATTATAAAGCAACCCAACCCATTTTAGAACTAATATATCTATTGGTTAAAGTTGATTAAGTAAATTTGGATTAGGTTAGGTTGATCTAAGCTTTGATAGAATTACGTGTGGTTAACTTAAGAAATGTTTGGTTGTGTTATTATTAGATAATGATTGATTACACATTGATTAGGATAGATATTTTAAGGTTAGGTTAAATATGTATTACCAACTGCCAACCACCAAATCTTATAACCGCATCATTTAATTCTTTCTACACCAAATACCATCATAATTTGTCCCAATAAAATAAATCAAAAGTTGAAAGTAACAGAAACTCTACTCAAGTGTTCAACAAAGCCATAAATACATAAACCCAGAATTAATTACCACTGTTTTCTGCTGCGTACCTAATTGCGCTTGTTTCGTTATTACGCACCATAACGTCAAACCGAGAAGTGCACCAAACGAGCGCAACAAACTTTAAGAACAAGTTTAAGTTTCTAATTTAAATTACTACCTACTTTGTACAACATTTGCGATAATTGCAATTTAAATTCTCTATTTGTCCAACGTTTGTCCATACACATACGTAGACAATTCTTTGTACATTGTTGTAAACTGTTCTCAACAGACAAACCAACAGTCGTAAACATACAAACTATTACAACGTATGAAATATAAAATGAATAATATTCGTTTCAACTGCAAACGAGATAACAAAACGACAAGAGGATGTGAATAGTGACATACATTTGCATTTATATGTGCACATAGATTTACTTCTCATGCAGTTGCCTTGCGTTTTCAATGACATTAACAAGATTTAGATATTTTTCACTTAGCCAGAAATGTCTAGTCAATAATAGTTGCTTGCCGCGTTTTTACAATGTTGAACGCCATCTGGTGTGCAGTAGCCATTAAAATAGCACACAATTTACGACATGTGGTGTTTGAGAGTGAATATATTTTAGAAATTTTAAAATCAACTTATTTGAATACGTATTTGATTATTATTGATTTATTAACTTAGGTTACAATGAAATAGGTTGTGTTAACTTTGATTAAAGTATATTAGAATGGGTTTACTAAGGTTAAGTTGAATTAAGTTAAATTATGTTAGGTTAGGTTGGGTTAAATTAGGTTGAGAATCATGGTAGTTAAAAGTGAATATTTTTCAAAATATTTTAAATCTACTCATTTGTAACTGATTATAATTAATTTATTAGCTTAAATTAGAATAGGTAAAGGTACGTTGGATTAAATTAAGTTAACTTGGTTTCAGATAAGTTAGGTTAAGTTATAATAAGTTACATTTGGTCAGGTTTCAATAAATAAGGAAAGTTTAGAATAAGTTAAGTTGAAAGGTTAGATTAGGTTAGATTAGTCCAGTTGCACGCCATTTGATGTACTGTATTCATTAAATGATCACAACTCACGTAATCTGGCGTTTTTTAATAAATATATTTTAGAAATTTTAAGATTTACTAATTTGTAACAGGTTATTATTAGTTTATTAGCTTAGCTTATATTTTGTTAGGTTAGGTTGAATGAATGCATGTTAATTTAAGTTAAGTAAAGTTAAATCTAAATAAGTTGAATTAGGTTAGGATATATTGGATTAAATTAAGTTTGGTTAGAATTAGTTAGATTAGGGTACAATTGAGTTAGGTTAGGTAATGTTAGGTTAGGTTAAGGTAGGTTTAGGGTTAGGTTAGGTTAACTTAGATTAGGTTTAGTTAGGTTAGATTAGGTTAAGTTAGAATAAGCTAAATTGGGTTCAATTAAGCAGGGTTGGATAAAACTAAATTGTGCGCTATTAGAAGTAAATAGAAATTTTAAAGCTAACTTATTTGTATTTGTAACGAATCATTATTAATTTATTTTGACATAAATTCAATAGTTACCCACTTTGCAAGCAAATCTAATTCACACGGAATTAGACTACAACTAATTAATTTGCTTCAAAACATAATTATTACTAAAATCTATAATTTATTAAATTACTATAAAAATTGTTTACTAATAAAAATTTTCATGCATAGACAATAAACGATAAAATTTAATAAGCACTTGTCAGGATGTTTAGTGAACTCCATAAATAAATTATTAATGGCGAACAAATGGTAATAAAATATTCTCATAGTAGCTATAAGTATATGAAAGTAAGCGTAAAAAGTCCTTGAATAGCTAAACCAGAAGAATGTTTGGTATACTTCAGTATAATTATTGGCGATATGTGGTTGGTGGTTGGTCAAAGTGGCAAGAATGTTGTATGGATAGGTGAGTCTGATGTGGTGGAATGATTCGATATAGATATATACTCGCACAGGTAAAGTGAAGGTGATCGAGTTTTTGCCGACGGGGAATTTTGTTGCCTGCATATTTTCCTTATTTCTTCTCTTGTGTTCTCTTTTTTTTGTTGATTCAGCGGCGACTGCAAACTTCTTCGGAATGTTTTATCATATCTTGTCTGAGTCTACTCTGAGTGCAATAAGAATGTTTTGGTCGCTTGTTTTTCAGCTTTTAAAAGTTTTTTTAATCTCCTTCATTTGTATCTCTTATTTTTATTGTAAGACAGTCATTAAACCATGAACAGTCACTGTCTGAGTACAATTAACTTTGGAGAGGTTAGTTTTTGTTAAGTAATCTATATTAAGATTATGGTTAGGTCAGGTTTAGTAGATTAGATAAAGTTAATTTGGGATAAATTATATCAGGTAGGTTATTGAGTTTGGTGGGGCTAGGTTAAGTTAGATTGAGTTAGGTTAGTTTAGGTCATGTTAGGTCAGGTTGGATAAGGTTAAATGAGATTAGGTGGAATTAAGTTAGATTAGGTTTGATTAAATTAGTTTGAGTTAGGTTAGCTTAGGTTAAGCTGAATCAAGTTAAGGTAAGGGGGGTTAAGTAAGGTTATTTTACATTGGGTTAACTTAGAATAAGACAGACTAGGTCAGGTTAAGTTACGTTAAATTAGGTTAAATTATATTTGAATAAGTTGCTCTGCATTAGAATATAAACTAAATTTCATTTTTTGCAAATTTTAGGATTGCAAATATTAGGCAAATAATTACGATTCTAATTTACATTTTACACTTATCTAACAGTTAGTTATAATAATATTAAAACATAATAAAAATAAGGAACTAAACTCATGCCAAATAAAGAGCAGAACGCGAATTAAAAAAGTTATATAAACCTTGCTATTAATAAAACAAAAGCGTTGTGAATATTACGTTGACCATTAACCAAATAGGCGTGTCTGTAAATTAAGCACGATTGTATCGCATAATCATTTATCAACCCAATAACAATATGTTGCAACACTATTCGGCCAATTCTTTCACATTTCACATTTGATTAATTTGCCTAATTGTAACTTTCATTCGTAAAGCGGACAGCCGGAAGGTAACCAGAAACTGTAGTACGCTACAAAAAAGAGAGCATGTTATTAGGTTATTGGATAATTAATAAACGACTGCTAATAAATAATCAACTTTGTTAGCTTGATTGAAGATCATTGGGTTAGAACACTTAGAACTTGAAAGAATGTAAAATTTATTTAGGCATATATACAAACAAAGAAGAAAGTTTATTTCAAATCAACCGGTTCATAATTGAATGTTAATTATAACAATAAATTCATTAATTAACAAAAAGGTTAAATAATAATACAAATGTAGGACTATGAAGTTATGAGTTATATATATATATATTGGTTAATATTTTATTGTTTTCTGAACTGATATATTTTAATGCCTATTGATTAAGCGGTCTTTTAATAACTTTTAGGTTATATAGAACCTAATTATATGATTCTCTTTATACTTGTAATTGCTTCTTCTGACACACCATCAACGCAGAGCAGAAACCATAAAGGTTACAAACTTGAAATTTAGGCATTTTTCATGTAAGATCTATCATAACTCAATTTTTATTTTTTTTTTGTGTGGAATTGCTTTTGTCCAAGGTAAGATAATTTGTTTATTATTTTGCTATTATGTGGGGTCAGATACTTTAACGTGACATTAATATATTATTGATTTCTTAAACTTTTAGGTGTTACAAAACGTTTACAACGATTTTAAGTATAAAGACGTTAAGAAATCGTCAATAATTAAATAATATCAGGTAATAACTAATTGCATAAGATAATTTTATATTAACTCAATAATGTGAATAGATAATCATCACTCAGTAAATTGGAAATATGCGATTGTTATCTTCACATTTTCATAAACAGCAAAATCATTATAAATACATAACTCGAGGTAAAATTACTTAATAAACAAAAATACTTGTAGAAAACTATTAAAATTATTTGATACACGCCATAATTAAAATGGTTACTCAATTTTATGAGATGAGAGATATGAGATGAGAGATATGAGAGATATTACAAATCAATTTAGCTATATTTATATTTTTATATTAGTTTATTTTAGGTCATTAGCTATAACTATGGTGATAAAATAAGAAGTTGTGACCTGTATGTATTAATATTGTTCTTTATATTTATGGTTTGCAAGAGTATGAATAAATTGTGCTAATGTGTTGCGTTGTGATTGTTCATTTGCCTACTCATGGATTGGATTGTAAATAGTGAGTATTGCATAATTATTGATGCTAACATTTAAATTTTATGTAACTTTGAGTATATTTGCGGTAGTATAACATGGTTTATGATCGTTTTGTATAAATACTGGGTAATATTAACAAGAATAATATATTGTCCATAAATTGCATACAAAAATATGATTTTTAAAAACTTTTACATGTATTTTTATGATAATAAATGCATACCATTAAAAGCATATTTTTATTGGGATAATTATATTTATGGCAGGGTTATATACATGTATAAAAATAAAGTTAATTAACATAAAATAATAATTGATGAGTTATTTATTCAGTAATTATTGTTATTAAGAAATAAATTATTTTCTTGTCCTATTAAATTTGTTATGATGTTCATTAATATTTTATTGAATTTATTATAGATTTATGAGGTTTTGATTACCATTAATTGTCTTGTATATTATTAAATTTATGATTAAATTAATTGAATATTAATAATACTTTTGCATAAAGATTTTAACAAAGTTTTGTTATGTTAGGATCTATATTAAAAACAGATTATATTATATTAAATTTTGAAAAGTTTGCTTGAAGTTGGCTATGAACTTAATGTTTCGCTAAAATATTGTACACTGCAATAAACTGGAGCAAAGCACAAATGTTTACTGAATAAGTTGTGTACGCACTGTCTGTGACGATTTCACCAATCACAAAGTTGCTTTGATTAGTTTGTTCAGTTAGTTGGGTAAAGGAACTTTACCCGCCACAAGTTAAACTAAGTAGGCGCTATTGCATCTCTTATCTCGTTGTGATACCTAACTTTCGGGGGAGGCGGCCTTTTGATCGCCATTGGCGAGATCGTTTGAAGTCAGCTCGATTGCCGTCCGTTGCTATCCCTGGCGACCTTTTAGTCATCGCCTCGTGGTAATAACAGGCACTTACGGAGACGTGCAAATAAAACCTAAGATGATAGAAATTACAATTTAGACATGTGAATGATAATATTTTAATAGGCTATGCGCTTATGTTGAATTAGGTTAGGTTAGGTAGACTTAGGTTAAGTTTATTCTTTGTTAAGTTTGTGAGAGTTTGATTAGGTTAGATTAGTATAGGTTAGGTTAAAAAACGAATCTATATACTGTTATTACGCTTTGCGCCATACACACTCCCATGT
>JAODGA020004367.1:0-20351 GCA_027574885.2 Drusilla canaliculata | reverse complement strand
TACGAGGAAAAGTCGTGCGACTATTTCATACCACGGTGGTGTGTAATTTGCAAAAGTTTTTGTTTTGCGGCATATTTTACTATTTTGCGTTATGGTTGTGGTTGTCAGAAATTCGTATTTGTGGAAATATATCAGTACACAGTCGTACAAAGCGAGCATTGCTATAGTTTCGCTTTATTAGCTTTTGTAGTGGAAAATTAACTGAGTTATGTTTTTTTTTTAATTTGAGAGGTTTATTAATTAACAATATTACTTTTGATTTTGGTTGGTTACTTATCGATTTCGATTAATTATTTTTGGGATTTAACATAATTAAATCTTATTATTTTTAACTTTAATGTTTCTATTTTTATTTTGTTATTTGGGGAAGAGATGCAGGAATCTCTTCCCAAATCTCTATAATATTGATTGGTCTGCCATTTGGAATTGTTTCCGCGTATTGTCCGTTATTCAAATTACTTTTGTATAAATTAAAAGAAAACAATCCATAGATTGATATGAACAAAGAGTTTGAAAACTGAAAAAGATCCACTCCCAAAAGGTGCAACTGTTACGGATGTTATATCTGAGATAGTGGCACACTCATAAAATATTTATCAACACAAATCAAAACTTTGCATTTCACTCAAAGTCGGCAAACTTTCGACGAAAATTTACTTATTGAATGCCGCCGCTCGTAAAATGTAATGCCTTCGATAGCTGCGGGAGCATGCATAAAAGTAATGCAATATTAGGCCCGTCTTGCGGATGCTCAACTGAAAGCAGGCAGGCGATGGAGACGCAATCGTAAACTTTGATGGTACATGGTTGTATGTACTTCTCCAGTTCTAGCTAGAAGCGAGGATGAACAGGGGGTCGAGCTGGGGACGGGTTTTCCCAAAGTTGATTAAAAGTTTCCAGCCTCCGCGTTTTCGTTATTAAATCGCAACTGAACCAAACCTCAGCGCGCCGCGCCGTCACCAAAGTGTACAACATTCTGTTTACGAAATCAGCGTAGTTTTTCCAAATTCCAATTAACTAAACAGGCACTAGTATTCTGCTTTTTCAGCCGGCTTCAATTCCTCGCATATTAAACTTGGAAAATAATGGTCTCTGGAATACATTCTTTCAAAACGGTGTCGTTTTGACGATATTTCAAGTACTATTATGGGACTGAAGTTTGGCTAGGCGCCGTTGCGATAATAAAGCGCTGCCGGTAAATATTTTTAATATTAAAAAAGCTCTATCGCTTTATATTTCTTTTCAACAGTATACGCTATGTCTTTTCAACGTGTTATTAAATTTTTACGTGCGCGCCTGTGCATCGAATAATTGAAAAACTTTATTAATACCTACCCTAGGATCAAGATTTTTTGTAATATATATTTTATGCGCTTATATGGTAATGCGTGTAGCAGACCGCATCCTTTTTGTAGCCTGGCTGTGCTGTGATGTGTAGGTGCATATGGTGCGCAGCTTTCCGATATATTGTTACGGGACAAAGCGCTTCGTTTGTGTTGAATTGCTAGCTCGCGTTGGATCGCGTCGGAAAGGGATTTGATTCGAACGTCAATGGTCAGTCCGTGGACGGATGAATGAACGGACGGGTATATCCTTTGAACATTTTCATTTGCGGTGCTTTTATTTACTTTTTGATCTGATCGCAAAATATTGCTCAGATTCTTATTCTTAGATTTTTTTTCAAATATGTTTTTATTGTACGGAAATATGTTTTGCCATCATTTTGTAAAATGTTACATTCAAATAACAAATGAGGTAAAAACAAGAATAGATGTAGTAAAAGGTTATATAAGTTCCGATACCGTTATTTGGTAGTTACACAAAATATAGACACTAATGTTAACTTTTATTATCAACAAATCTAATGTTATAGGTTTAGATGTATGACAATATTAATCCTATTTGGGATTGGTATAATTAAACAGTGTCTAATCGGTATACGTCATATACTGTATTCTAATGATATTGAGGCAAATATAGGGTAAGGTTGCTTAAGTAGTACCCTTTATTATAAAATAGTGTAAAAATTAGGATTTATAAAATAAATAGAAATAAAATATGTTATCCAAAACTTATGTTAATATTGTTGGTATTTATTATAAGGAAATTATTTAATCTATGTTCTCACATAAAATGAACTAAATCTTTAAAAAATTACATCGGTACGACTAAGACTAAATGAGTTCTTATTTTGTACCACCTGTAGCCTAAGTCGTACCATTTTATATAACCTATATGAATTCATTTAGTACAAACATTAAATTGAATTTCTTTTTGTATTTTGTCAACTCCAGCACATTCCAAGCACCCAACCGTAGCAGCGCTCGAGTTCTCTTTACTCTGAAGAAAACATGCAAGAAATTTTGCAATTCTTAATATCTTTAAAATCCGATTTTACCATCTTATTCACAGTAACTCTATAAAATTATGTCGTTTGATATAGGTTGTCTTCAATGCATTCTTGCCTTTTGCATAGAAATCTTATATGACCACTACTTAGGACATGACTAAATTAAATATAAAAGTAAACATAACCTAACATCGAATACGATTTTGTTTAGACCAAAAACAATTATGTAAATTCTCCTTAATTTATATTTAATAGGTAACATAGTTTTATCAATATGAACTACCAAACATAGGCAGACAATTATAAGGAAATTGAAATAAACTTACTTAATGACAGAATTTATAACGATGCTTGTTTATGGTAGGCAATAATTCGTAAAGCAACTTAATTGACTATGATGTATATCAAGTTTCTGTTGTATGTGATGTTATCACCTTAGTTCTTTCAAAATTCAAGTGGTAAGGCATTAGTACGACTTTTACCCTAGTTGGGTATTAACTGCAACCAATGAATTTAAGTACGCGTTATTGCCTTGTTCATTGTTTGGTTAAAATTTTCATTTGGATGATGTATACGAAAAGAAAATATTGTATACGATTAGGTATATTCGGCATAATTAGTTACGCAAATATTCGACAAAGCTTTGTAACCTGACTTATTAAAATTGTTTTAAAAGAGCCATTATTTTAGTTAAAAATAGGCATAGTAGGAAAATAGATAGGAAAAAATGCATTTGCTATAATTAGGTTACAGACCATGGTGTATACCTGTACTAAAAGTTGATTTGATTTTTCCATTTTTCAAAAATTGATACTTTTGGTTTACGCCATCAGGTACAAACTGCCAGATACTATCCTCCATATTTGACTCGCCGGGGGGGCTGCTACTCCGACGTATACATGTGTGTCAGTGTGAAACGAAAAAGGGTTCGTTTGCCTTCTACATATACCCGTCCCCTTCTTCCGCTCCGCATCCCGCTAAATTCAGTTTTGCTTACCCGTGTCCTTCGTTTGTTGGTACCTCCTGCCTACCCCTGCATACGCCGAACTCGATGTGCTCTTCTGCCGGCAATTTATGCTCTGCACACGAAGGTTGTACAGTCGAGTGATTTACTTGCCGGCGGCGACTTTAGCGGTAGCGGGGACTGTGTTGGAGGCTTACACACAACACATCGGTGGTACGCGTTTACCCTCCCCGCAGCAACACTACCATCGTTTCCCATATCCGGGGCGGTGGGGTCGTGTGGTGCCGACACACATGAATATATCTGTCGTTGCCGCCTCCGCCGCCTCCAGCCGCCCGTCCGACCAGATTGGTTTTGAATTTTATCGACGCGTTGGTGCGCGAAATAGACGTCTTCACCTTTTTCGTCCGCTTTTGGTGGGGGTGATTTCCGACTACCGTCGAGTATCTGCAAAAGAATGAAACTTATATAGTGTGCAAGTTTTTTTTTCAGCGTTGTTGGGTTGCGCTTTTTATTTGATTCGCAGAAAATGGCCCACTTTGAGGCATGTTTTTTGCGCGAGAAAAACTGCAAAAAGCATCATGGCTGAGGCAGAAGTCGTGACCTAAAAAAGCGCGAATATCTAGCGAACGTATGCCAGCGGAGTGGCAGTATATTTACAGTTTACACGATTGCATGTTTCAACGAGTATGTTTGCCGATTGTTCGCAATTCGCTGCCGTTGTTCGTTTTTTGTTTCGTTTGCTTCTGCATTTGGCAGGGCTATGAAACAACCCACCCGCGACCGGAGTGTGAAAAGGCAGAAGTCAAAAATAAGTAGAAGGCTCGGGCATTTGCCATGCATATATACATTTTCCCGTTTTGTGTGCTAGGAATCGGGGAATTGATGGAATCGAAAACGAAACGAAAGCGTTTTGTAAATGTGTCAATCTTTGCCCTGCCATGCTGAGCTTTTGACACTACGTTTTATATATGATTTGGTTTTAGAAAAAATACAATTTTAAAGTTTCGTATTTTTTTGACATTTACGTTAATATCAAAACATTTTCTTCTTTGACATATCAAAAAAATTACTGCTAGTTAAAAATTATTTCAACAAAGTTTAACTGTAACTGAACTTCGGTTACATAAATTTACATAACTTTAGTCTAACATAATATATTATAACGTAATCTAATCTAATTTTTAAAACATGGATTGAAAATTGAATTAACCATGTTAGATTAAATTTAACCTGATCTAATAATTATGTTGAAACTTATATTCACTAATTCCTTCTATATTCTAACTTGATCTTGCTTAGCCAATTCTGTTCTGTTCAATTTCAGCATAACAAAGCTTAACCAACATTAATCTTAATTACATTAATGATACCTAACGTAACCGAACGTAATCAACTTAAATTAATAATAAAGAAAATACCAACGAATAAATTATTCAACATTATTGATATATGAATCATATGTGATAAAGATATATATGTTACACAATGAATATAACAATAACATATTCCGGAAACTAGATAACACTAACACACTATAAACCTAAATATATGACTACAATAGTAAAATTAAGGTTTAAGGTTAGAAGTGGCACATATTTATCTCAAAGCCAACGTTTGCATTTCAAGCTCACCTTGTGCGAAGAAGAATAAAAAAGCAGCAAAATAGAACTCGACACAAGAGTCAAGGTGAAAGTAAGAACTTGTATCCGAGTTTATAGGCTATCGAGGGTAAAACCCAGCCACCGACACTCGCGTCGGCAGCAGCTGCCTCCGAAGCGAAAAGGAAATTGCTGTTTTATATTCAGCGCCATCCACGCACACCGCCTTTGGGCGGCGGCGTGTGCGACGTCGACAATCTTTAGCGTCGCGCGTCGTTTTACATAATTATGTTCCATCGACGGCGGCATGGGGGCGGCGGCAAGGCCTCGTAAAGTTGCTATCTAGTAATACCCACTAATACATGCCTATGACATGCCACACCCGAGAAACACACTCGTCATGTTTTTATGACTTTATGCCTATTTCAATGACGCGGGCGACGGCAGTGACTTAATTTTATACGCTTGAATATTGCGTAAAATTTTGTGCGGCAACCTCGAAATTACCAATTCAAATACGGCTTCAAATACCGTATCCTGCTGCGGCGTTGCACGCTGCCATCGTGTGTGACGGCCGACGTTGGTGGCGGCGCAAGGAAAAGCTCGAATCGTGCAAGCGGCAAAACATAACCGAGTTTGCTTAATAACCAAAACTCGCAAGTAAATTAACAATGTTACGGCGACATTTACATAATTCAAGTCTCGTACTCTTGTTCTTGTTTATTGTGAGTTTTTTGGGAGTTGGGCGACCAACTGATGTTTGACAAACTTTTCTTCATGCGACGGGCGTGAAAAAACCTTGTTCTCGGGTACTACTAACTCTAATTTCTAAACAACTTTCTACATTTGTAAATTATCCTTGTAGGATTCACGGAATTTTCCGACAAAGTTTCTCAACAAATGACTTAAAAAAATACAACATTTTTAACCTTTTATAAACCCTGCATGAAAAATGAGAGCAATGAATGATAAGTTGCCTACATTTCATGCATGTTTGAAAAAAATTGAACACGTACTTTAAATTCTACATATTCCAACACAGCTTGATACTTTATTGGGTTTGCTTTTGATTAGGTTTGCATTTAGATCTATATAATGGTTCTTTTTCACCATTCCTATATTTTACATAAGTGATATTTAATTATCCAGCTTTTTGCACCTGAAATCCAGCTACAAACCCAACAACATACACTTTTTGGGTGTTTTCATGACGTTTTCACTTTGGTCATACGTGTCCTACATAAAAATCACCAGCTTTGTTCTACCCTCACAAGCCAGCATGTAAATCTCTCTGAGTAGGAATAAAACACAGCGGAGCGGAAAGAAAACCACAAGAATCACGTGTATTCGCACGCATTTCTCCTTTGACCAGAACGCTGCCTGAATTTCCAATATGAGAAACGCTACGGCAGATGGAAAAGTTTGTACCTTCAGTGGCTTGGCCACAGAAATAAAAAAAACGAAGATTGCAAGAAGCTAGGAAGATGGAGAAAGCAGAGCAATCAGTGCATTCGAGTGACTTTCTGCCACGCGCACGAAATAACAAGTTGCGAACACGGAAGAAACGCAAATCTCCTCAAACTTGTGGCTTGCAAATTAAAAATCTTTCTGCAACGACTCAAACTTTTCCGGACCATTGCGCTTTAACTCCTAGTTTCGGGTTTATGCAAATCAGCGTAGTAAATTAAACTTAAATAGCCTTCCTAAAAAAAAACGCACCCACAAGAAGATGGTCCACGAATTGCTTCATTACGGGACAACCCTTTCGAAAATTAGCGATTTTTAAGTCGGCATAATTGCCGACCGTTGAAACTGCTGCAAGGATGCGAGAAAAACAGGGTAGGATATAAAACACGGAATAACATCTCCGTTAAAAAGTTTACGAGGGTTTTAATTAAATCCTGCATTATTTATTTCCGTTTGCCGGCTGCTTCCGCTGTTTCTCACGGGCATATTCCATGTTTTATTGGCGTCCCTTTTGATTCCGAGTGAAGGCAGTACTTAAATAGTTTCGCGGATTCAATTTCCTCGAGTTTCAGTATCAGCGTTGGAGCTTGCTGGACGAAAGTTTTCTACATTTTTACATTTTGAGATACAGTTTTGCGCAACTGCATTTTAACGCGTCTATTCTAGGGCTTGATGAATTATACCTCTTAACTTTCGCAAAGTCTTCTTTCTCTGTTTGATACCCGTGGGAAGGCGAAGCGTATCATTCTTGGGGTTTAGACGAGTGTGAAATGCTTTCCGGAAGATTGCAGATGTTTCATACCTAGGCTCTTGAAATGTGTTTTAAAGCTACGAGTACTTTTATGCAGTTATATAAATTTGTAGAACTACTGGAAATCGTAGCAACCGAACTCAACAGTTTAAATTTATAAAATTAGTCGCTTAAATATATTATCTTTGAAATTTTGTAGAATAATTAATCAAGATCATTGTAATAATCTGACACCTAGAGATAGATTTAGGACACGTTGAAGGCTCAGAGGACTAAATACCGGTCTCTAGCACAATAAACAAATATAATCAGGTGTGCATCTCGCGTTGCGGTGTAGATATGCATAGGCTAGCCGTACACGGACGCAGATAAATCCAATTTGACGGTCGGGTGATTAAGGTCATCCCCAAGCGTGCGCTGGCGCATCTACCCGACCATTGTGTTTGACCCACGGCTATTGTACGCATTGGACTGGCATCGGAAATGCGGCCTACTGTGTTCTCTTATCCCATCGGCCCATTGTTTTCGTTTGGGTACACCGTAAACCAGTAAACTGTCGACGTAGCCAGAACCTGGGACTCATGGAGTTCCGCCGTGCTGCGCAACAAAAGCAAAATATGAATCATCCCCTGAGGTAGTAGTGGAAACAAAAAGGGGTCAAGCTGTCAGAGTGAGACGTTTGTAAGGACTTTCTGAAAGTTTGCAGACAGGAGATAAGAATCTTGGATCGACAGAGGGTCACAGGGTTATGCAACTTCAGCGATATTAATACCAATCAAGGTGTTGATTAGCTGTTAACCCTAAAATTTTAGCTATTCGCTGTGGGCTAAGTGGTAAATTGAAATTTCTGATAAGCTGTTAGAATGTTGGTCTTGGGGTGTAATAAACTCACTTTATATATATATATATCTAAACTGTCAAGGAATGTGTAAATCTACAGTTTAAAAATTGCATTTACGCTTTTGGCGAGGGTATTGTATAAGTTTGTAATCGTGCATTCATGGATGCGCAGTGTTGCAGTCACGGAATAGTTCCTGTCATCCTTTACAGTGTAGAATGGGGGAGGATAAGTTTGGTAAACCTTTCACATGGAAGCACATTACGTACTATCAGCATATTTCCGAGAGCTATAATTTGTTTTTGTAAATATGCTCAGAGTGACCGGCTTGCGTGCTGAAACATCACAACTCCTTTCTGCGCACGTATTCAGCAGCGAAATAGTGTGATTTTTATTGCATCGCATGCACCATAAATTCTCGCACGGAATGTAAATAACTGTCAATTAAAAGGCGCGCAAAAAATTGGTGAATTATTGGCGTTGTCAAGCTTTTGGAACGTTTATTAGCATATGCCAACAGCACGAGCAATAAAACACTAAATTTTTAGTATTTTCTAGTTTGCTAGCGTGGTTGTTCAGCAAGCAATTCTACTATTTCGAACAATCAAAATACACCTTGTTGTACTATAACAATACTAGGGGATCTTTGTTTTTACATCCTTTGAATAATAATGCCTTATTATGTTCTTATAATTTGCTTGTTGGGATTTATTTATATAACCTGACAATTTCACAATACGTTGTTTGATATAATTGGGTTTATTAAATTAAATTACGCTAGAAGTAACATGTCAATGCCGGGGACATTTTTTTCGGTTTACAGAAATTGTATAAAATTCAACATAGTTAAATATATAGATATCTATTTATTTTTCTAAAGTGGTGTGAAAATATTCTAATTTTTTTTCCACAACCATTCTTTAATAAATGTTTGGTCCGAGAACACTTCGTTTCAATCTGAATCTCAAGTTATTCGTACGAAGAAGTTTCGAAAACAACTTGACTCCATCAATTCTATCTCGTTGACTCTCCTTAAGTGTATTCTGAAGAATGCAATGTCATCACATCATTTCAATCGACACCACCTCGCTGTAGATATCAATATAAAAATCAGAAAAGGTTTCCCAAAGTGTGTGATGATGTGATGTCTTCAATCACGTTTTCTTCCATGCATAAGCCGTGCTTCCGTTCTCGCATTAGACTACCCGAAGGACTGGAGCGGATTGATGCATGAACGCATCAACAACCTCCACTCTCCATTTTTCCGTTTGGCTTGCTTAGTATCCCTTAGGCAAAACTGCTGCGGGTTTAAGGATGGCTGAATGCACTTGTGCATGTTTCTTCAAGAGGGCGTTAATGCTCTGAAAAATAGAACATATCGTAAGATTAGAAAGCAAAAGTCTCGTTTTGGTAACATCTTGACGAACATGACAACCTAACAGCCAAATTATTCACAGTTATATTTTTTATTACAGATTCGAATAATATTTTGGTTAAGGTCAGGACTTTATTGTAAAATACGACAGTACGCATTGTAACTATGGAAATATTGCTATAAGTTGCAACGCAAAATAATTGTTGTTATTCATGTTTTAATTACGATTAGCGGCGTTAAAAATCAACAATTGGTGCTGAGGTACAGGATCTACATAATTGATACTCAGATAGGAAAAACAGGGCAATAAGTTGAGCAGTAACTTCAGTAGTTTTCTAGCGACAGTAAAGTTTAATTGTCTTTATTTCCTATTTATTATATTTATTATATTTCTTGCAAAATAAAAACAGGTTATGGGCTAAGCTTGTGCAGCGATTACTAGGCAAAAATGAAAGGCATATCTAAGCAAATCCGATAAACTTCTATAAGTTATAATACATGTTTTATACATTGTAATGCATACAATAAATTAATATAACGTTGTAATTTTTTATATACATCTTAAATTAATGATACATTGCCGAAATATATCAATTTGCAGTTAAACTGAATTTTATTTTTCAATAGTAAGTAGATAGATTCTGATAGACAAATCGTGTTCTTTCCGAATTCTGTTATTATACTGCGACATAGTGCAAAAAGTAAGATGGAAAATTTCTTAAAATTTTTCTTAAAATTGTATCACGTTAGATTATTATTAGGTGATTAGGTTTTCTCTAAATAATCTCCGTGGGTACGGAAAATGCGAAATGTCTGGAGATATTGATTGTTCTTACGCATAGACAATGTTGTTTCTGTATTCTTGATAATGAGTTGATCCAGCTTGGCAACATTCAATATTCTGCGCAATTGAATAGCGGTTTCAGTTTTGCGCTCCGAAAGCTCGAGTTGAAATTCCGGGCATCATCAATCAATATAATTTGCCGATGAACACGCGGCGTACGCTATTACACGATGCGATGCACGGAATTCATCAAACCATCAATAGGAAAACGAACACGATCGCTGGCATTAAGAGGTGGATTGAAGAACAGAGGTTATCTCATTTTTTGCACGCACTCGACTAGCATTGCAAGCGAAAAGGCGGAGAAGAAAGGAATGTACCTGCGATTCAATTTGTTTTTATTTTATTCGATTTCAAGTGGAACGAATAAAATGCCAGATAATATATTACTCCAGAATATTGGACAGCTTTTGATAAATATCTACGTTTAGAAAACGTTATTCTACAAAGTAGAAAGTTGAGAAGATAGTAAACCTGTGTTTCTTTAGTTTTAGTTTATATTATTTTGAATAAAACCAGAATATTGGTATATATTTCTTATTTTACTAATATAATAATTGAAATGATCTTCATAAAAGTGTTTACACATTAAGGAAGTACGAAATTCAAATTTCATCTTTTGTTGTAGAGAAGTTTGTCTAATTTGTTTGCATTAATTTTATGATGTAATTACTTGTTTTGGGCAACATTTGGAATAATAAACCCGGTATTTAAGTATGTAACATTTGGCTAAAATTTAAAATAATCAAATTTTGAAATGGTAGATTGTTTTATCTTTTAGACATTTACTTTAATTGACATAAAACCTTTGTAAAATATTTCAGACATTTTCTAATAGATAAAAAATAATATAAATAATAGAGAAATTGATTTTCTTAGAGATGTTTGAATTCAAGTAATTTTATGAATGAATGAATGACATAAATGAGATTTTTCAAGTATTAACAAGGATAATATAAGTTTAAATTTGAGCAATGACCATTATACATCAGTGCCACATTCAAGCCACTATGCAACTGTTGTCGCAGCGAATTAAATTTTCACTAAACCATTTCCGAAGTTTCCATTGTGTGGATGTGCTCAGCTCCACTTTGCAAGTGCGGCACACTTCTTCGGGAAACTTTGTAGCCGGAATTTGATGTGATGACCCGTCGACTGTCTAGGCGAACTGTCGAGAAGGGTCCAACTAATTATTTATGTTGAAAATAGTTCTGTGTCCTTCCTAACTGCATAACACTAGAGTTAGACTCTAGCAGGAAACATGTGATTCATTGTCGTATAATATTTCAGAACAGCATTCATTCGTTCGATAAAATACATATATAAAATACATACATATAAAATACACTAAGTTGCCAGTACATTCGAAGAAAGTTTCTTCTAGATCATTTGTATTTATTTAAATGAGTATATCAATGTTTAGTGCGAATTTCAATTATCTGTGACAATATGTCATTATTTTAAATGAGAAAACCCAGCATATTGGGTTTATTTTTTATGTTTAATTATTCTTTTTAATTATTTATTTATTCACCAAAATTGCAAGAATCAAGGAGTTCTTATGAATAATGATGAATTGAGAAGATTGATTAATTATGAAGACGTTTTTATATACTGTGGCATTGAGCGAATCACATCCAAAACACTTGACGGAACCAAGCATCATCAACTGATATTTATTAATTGATACTTGTTGCTGTTGTTTGACGCTTTGCCTTCTTACAACTTTTTGTCATACTACTTCCTTTTTGGTTTTATCCTCATTCCCTCTTCACCGCAGTGTCAAAAAACTTGCGCACAAACTTTTAAGACGTTCATGAATAAAACGCGCAATTTGCGCACGAAGGGGCGCGCCGTAGTGGGCAAAAGTTTCAGTCACTTTTCTGCAGTCTCGTCTCGTCGAGAGGCACCAAAAAGTTTCTGCGGGATGTGCCATATCCTGCAGGAAATGTGCCAGTCAGGCAGCAGTCAAACAATCTCTACAGGGTGTGCACCTCCCGGTGCCCACAAAGACCCGCTCATCTCCACACTGCGAGCAAACTGAAAACATGCGACAAAAACAATATTTCAGAATAGTTGCCTTACGGCTTTTGTGCATTGAATTTAAACGATGCGCGAACTTTATCTATACATATTTTAAAAACTTTGAAATGCACCTTACAGTTGAGAATGTACTTTGTTGCGTTTCATTTGCTTTTGGAAGGTTTTTATCCTGTGGTAACACTTCGAAAGTAATTAACTTTAAATTTATAAATTTAATGACTGCGAGTCGACCGACTTTCACTGACTTTTCCTGCAAGTTTGAGAAACTTTTAATTCGGCTCAAAGCCATTATTTCCTATTTTGTAATGTTTTTTGTTTTGGTTATTTTTGAAGGTTTAACACATTCTCTTCTTCTTTACTTTGCAGCTTGAGCCCAGACTTTAAATATAACTCTTTTTAATAGTAATTTAAATTTTAATGTAAAGAAATAGCAACATTACTAAATTATTCCAATTAAATATTTGCATCACTATTAACTAATTATTACAAAAGTTCTTTCACACAAGACAATTAGGTTATATGAACTACGTGGAAATCACTATAAATGTACTAATTAGCTAGATAATGTATAACTGTAAATAAAATATGACATTTTATAATTGTATTGCAATGGAAGTCAGCAAAAAATAAACATAAATAGCTAGCAAGCTTTTATATCGTATTAAGCATTTCAGCAACGCGCGTTTTATACGAAAAATTCTATTGTAATACCATAAAAATCTATAAAAGTAGCAACAAAACAACCCAATAAACCCTGAAAGGCTAATAAAAGCCTTGAGTTATAATATTCCACCACAAAGGATAATAAATCGACGTCTACCACCACAGCACTAGTTGTGTAATGGCACTGGGGCGGTTAAAATGCATTACAAATTGAAAAGTATTCATGTTTAGCATGCTCTATAGTAATTTGCGTTGCCAGCGCCATCTAACGTATGTCAGACGGCCCCTGCACGATGAGGGAATGCAACCCAACGTACACATTATGCTTGCTTACGGTAATTTATTACACCGCACTGTGTATTCAAGGCGCCGCAGACGTGTGGCGAAGATAGAGCACGTCCGTATTAATAGTTGTATTGTGCGGCCGAGCACAATACGCGTGACATTCAATGTGAGGAGTATAGGAGAAAAACTATCAATTACGTGGCTGCACAATGCGTTCACAAAACAGATATTTTTGCAAATTATTAAATCAGAACTCAATCAAGATTCTATGTTTGAGTTCGCAATTGGCAGCCTGTAATTAAAACGAAATTGTAAATTGTAATTGAAATTGGAATTTCGATTGGATGTGATCGACCACAAAAAGCGATCAGGGCGAGCGCGGGCCGTGATCGCACCTTTGCACTCACCTGTGCTTGGCAAGTGGAGCACACTGGTATTGTAGGCGCAATTAAAATGTAATTACCGAATGGCTAGGAAAAACTTTAATTACACTCGCTGCGCGCGGTGAGTTGATGGCTGAGGCTTTAATGCACTTCTGCACGCTTTAAATGCGCCAAGTTTTATAGTTTGAAACTAGAATGAAACCGGAATGAAAAGCAGGCTTAGTCTCGGCTATTGATCATCTGCTATTTTATGCTTTTAATTAGGCTGGCATTTCAATAGGTACAATTGATGTTCTTATAATCAGAAACGTTAAATATAGTTTTATGTAATACAGAAATGATTTTTATTTTAGGGGTAAATATTCTTTATTTCAAAGTTATTAATGTTCAAGGATTATAATTACATACAACTACGACCACATTTGAAATTTTGAATCGATTTTGTATTTGATTCAGCTTTATAAAATATTCTTTTATTGTCTCGACATTGGCTCGAAATTTAAACATTTTTAAATACACACAATAATGCTTAAAATTCTGAAAAAAAACAACAGTGCTCTAGGAGTTTCAGTCTTTTTAGAAATTAGTGGTTTTTTTTTTCTTCAACTATTCAGTCTATAATATAGAGAGAAGTAGGCGAAATTGGACCGTTGTCTTGAATGGACCATTATTGTAAATTGAAAACTGTAATGTGTTCTTAATATAAGCAACTTATGTCGAGTGGTCTCTGGGGAACATGATATTGTGGCATCATCTGTCTTCTGAGCGAATTAATACGGAGTGGCAAGTTGAGTTTGTCTTCCATAGCGTGTTAAAATAGTAAAACAATATGTAATCGATTTCATTATTATATCATTGGAAGGATAATTGATTCATCTATATTTGTGTGAAATAATCTTATTGCATTAGTTCTTTGTAAATTAATAAAACACAAAGTAAATTAGATTAAAGTTCCTTAGTTTGGACCGCGTAGTGATAGTTTAAGTTAGACTGAGTACAGTTAGCTCCATAGTATTGAATCTAAGTCAATATTGATATCATAAGTGAAAGTGAAGACGATAACACTATTGTTGATGTATGTGAAACTAGAACAAAGAAACATTTTGAAAACGTTTGCTATAAAGTGTCACATTCTCCAATTCCCAATGTTCTGCCAGGACGTTATCCGGTGTAATATATATATATATATAGATATATATATATATGTCCTAAAGTGAGCCCAAATAATTGTATAAAAGTAGATACTAGTCTATAGGTCTTTTTATGCCTATTCCATCAAAAATAATTGTATATTTTAATAAAACTAAAACTGGTTATTCTAGAGCTACTCTCCTTTGCAAGTATTATATATTTTAGGTTGGTACTATGAGTACTGAATAATTTCAAGGTTGTAAGGTATCTGCAGACGTATAAAACACAAAGGATCTGTAGCAACTACCACGTCCTGTACAAATTATAGTTTTTATAGAAGTCATAAACCTCTTTTATTATGACCACATAAAAATTTAACGCGCCCATGTCGAACTGCCTTGCAATTCGACCAGCCACATATACAAGCTTCAGCGGGCTAAAGAAAGGATTTTTACGGCGTGTTATTGCTACAACACGTCGGCTCAGCGCCAAAATTAGGACAGACAACGCGGTTTCTATCTTTTCCTCCCAGCAACATTTTCATCTTTCTGCTGTTAGTTGCACTGACAGTTGCATACAGCTGTGGGAGCTGTCAGCGATGGCGATTGACCAGCAAAAAAATTAACATCATAGCCAGATGGAACAATAATATGTCTTGAGAATCGAAAAAAGTTAACACGAAACGTTTTCCTTTTCCTTTGTGTGTCGCGAAACTAAGCGACGTGATTGTGTCGCAGACATGTTGTGTGTTCGATGTTTTATCCTGCATGCCTCCTTGAAAAGGGATAAAAAGACAGTATCTGTTAGTGCCATTATATAACTGATAAAAAAAACCACGTTGGCAGAACATGACGTGAAGGGCGCGATACGACGACTTTTCATTATGTGCCAAAAGCGCGTCGTAAACGAAGTGCTTCATTTTTATACGGTGTGTGCGCAAAGGACGGCAAAGTGTTCGGAGGCAGTTATTACACGGTGCAGTTAACGGCAGGTCTATTAAAAATGATATCGTGGTGGAGGCGCTAGAGGCCACATGGAAACCTCTGATATGTCCGGCGCCTTCACCAATTTATTTCAAACCATGGCTACGAACTCACAGTATGAACAAGTATCACTGTGGCAGGAAAGCACTAAAAGCGGGGATCTTTTAGATGTTGCTTTATATGATATTAATTTTATTGTTAATTAAATTGAAAAAAACTGCTGGTAAAAATTATGTAATTAATTAAAAGTAAATATTGCATTGTTTTAGTACTAAAATATTAATATTGCCGCGGAAATAATTTTTATTCCCAATTACATACACATGGTTGTATGTAATTTTAACGCTAAAAACACTGAATATTAAATTTTTAATTGGTTCCAATTAAACTGGTTTATTTTAATATATTCGTTTCATGATATCAACACATTTATGAGCAATGAATTTTATTTTCTGTTTCACTATTAGAATATATTAAGGATATTTTGTAATTTTTCTTATTTGAAAATGGATTTTAATTAATTTGAATGGATATTAATTTGAATGTATTCAAAAATAATATTGAGTATAATAAAATAATTGTAAAATATAAACAATATAATACTTTTATTCAACATAAAGATATCCTAACTAAATTAGTTTAGTTTTTCGGCCAACATCTAACAATACCAATTTAGTTAATGAAATATTAAATTGCTATTGTGATATTTGCTAACATTTTGCCGTTTTTTTTTAAATTTGAAATGTAATTCTATAAATTGTTTTTTAATTATATATTGGTTTAACTTTTATTATTCATCATTATATTAATATAATTGTAATTAGTATAGCACACTCTGTGATTATTATTTTTTCAGTAGAAATACTGAACAAACTTGAAATAAGTATATATTTATTGGCTTTTCTCTTAAAAATCTTCTATAATTTATGTTCATATGAAAAAGTTGATATTTTTGAATACCATTAATATGAAATATCTCGAAATGGTCAAAATAATTTATTTTACATTTGCAAATCACAATAAATTAAATTATACTCAGTTTAAATTGTACTGTCTTTCTATAAGTAATATTAGGAATCTATATGACGGTCTCAAAATGTTAAACGTGAACAATATCCAACCAACAAATTTGCATAAAGTAAAAGTCTAGGATTAATCAGTATGTGATTAGATACATATTTAACTAAAATAGATATTGTTAATCAATTTTGTTATAGATATTAATAAAAAATAAGATATCTGTTAATATTTTTGTACTATATTTTAATCTTTTTCGTTTTTACATAAAAATAAACATATGAAGACACAAAGAACAATTTTTACATTTAAATTCCGAGCAAACGTAAAGTTTTTTAGTGACGTTTTGTACAGGTATCACATTACCATATTCAATTTTTCAAACGATCTTTTGGTAATACTTATTCTTGCCCATTCTCGCTTCGTTATGTTATTTTTGTTTTTTACAAAATAGAAGGATATATCTTAAATGAGTTAATTGCATAAATGTCTTCTTGTAATTCTTATTTTTAATGGTTTTATTTTCTGATATTTTAAAATTTTAATCGAGTGCCACGGCTCGAGGGTTTGGGGGTTATTTAGCTTACCTGATACTCGCTTGGCTAGCTACCGTGACGAAACCGGGGATAATAGGTATGGCACCTACCAGATGATGCTGGACATGGTTGATCGTTCGGAGAGGATTGGCGGTTACTTCGCTGACTATAGTGGCTGGCTGACCTGGTGTATGGCTAGATAGTTGACTGCTGGACCTCGGCTAGTTCTGCAAAACTTGGTGCTGTAGGGCTCTGGGCCCGAGGCGTTTAGTAACACTCGCAACTACTTTGACAAATATCTTTATTCAAACGGTTTACAAACGCAAACTTCTACCAACGGTTCTGGATAGAGTACGATCCCGTGCGTGTGCCTTAACCAAAACCTCCCAAGACATTCGGAGCCCCGTCTTATATACTCTTCCCAGCCGGGTGGCTCCCTATTACACGTTTTTATCGCGTCAAGGAATTATGTTCCCTCATCCATGTTATTAATCTAATATTTTTCTGCATTGATATCTGACCGCATCGTGCATGCACTCATGTATCCGCTAATCAATTATTACTAATGTATTATTTTAACTCAGCTGGTCCAAATCCTATTGTCTCAAGTCAGATGGTCTAATTTTAGAGCTTGCAATTTATGGAAAGTTTCCAGATATAATTCTCAAAGACACCATCGTGACACGATTTTGATGTCATTTCCATATCAATTTCACCATCATCTATACCGCCAATACGTTATTTTTAATAAAATACGCAAATAGTTCAATGTTAATTTTACATGTTTTAAAGTTTTTGGTATAGTTTAAAATACATTAATGTCAAATGTACCGTCTTCTGGCACATTTATCTAGTATGAAATAATACTCTTATTAAATTCACGCTTTATTTCTTAAATAGTTTAATTTTTCTGAACTTCATTTCGCTTATGTCCTGCGGTTTTCAAGTGGACAACGTATTGAAATGTAGTTGGAAACGACTCATTACAAATTTGGCACTCACTGACACTATTCTAATCTTCTGCTGCTGTTGTTTATGACGTGGATGGTTGGCCGCCAGATTCAGATGGTTTAAATTTCTTCTTCAAAATACCGGAGGATAATGCATTATCGAGGTGTTGGGGATACTGGATAAATTTTTGGGTCTAAAGTCTAAAATGTATGCACATCGATTAACTGCCGAAAACGAGGAGGTCAAAAAGGCTAAAGGTGTTAAGAAGTGTGTCAATAAAAAATGTATAAATTTTGATGATTACAAAATATGTCCATTTGATAAGAAGATAAAATATGCACAATAGCAAACATGTTCTATACACGCTCAAACAAAACAAATCATGTTTGTCGTCACATGATGATAAGCGCTAAGTCACCAAAAATGGAATTAATACATACGCATTGGGTCATATATGGATTACTTATTAGAATTGAAACAAGAATGGTCCAAACAGATAGACTTTGGAATTAACAATCTTCAAAGCCGTGCCTACTTTATGTAGTACTGGGAACCTTTCGATTTGGATGAAGCAGAAATAGAGAGAACTCAACTTGGTTAATGGCAAGTTATCTTAAATCTAATGGGAAAATTTTATTTTAATTCTTTATTAAATGTTGGTTGCAGATCTCTACACGAGAATGGCTGTCTATTAAATATTGGTTGCAGTACTTTACACGAAAATGGTTGTCTACCATGTTTCGAATGGTATGGTGAAGATTTAGGAATCGACAAGACCGCTAGTACAACATCTCCAAAACAGCAACAATATTTAAATTTTTATGTAAATAATTTATAATAAATGTATTAATCTTTAAATGTCTTCCTTTTCTTTCACAACAACAATTGACATAGTTTCAGTAAACCAAAGCTATGTCAATCGTAAACAACTTACTTGTACCTATAGGAATAATTGTCTGAAACACTACACTTGGCCCTCATAGGGGTAATTGCAGAAAACTATACAACAATAGTTTGGTAATTCTCTCCGTTAACGGGTAGGGCAGTAGAGAAAATGAGAGAGTAAATCAGGTTTAAAAAGCAGAGTGGAGGAAATGAGATAAAGAATGACCGACCAATCAAAATTCATATAAATTTAAAACAAAATGGCGATTTGATCTCAAGGTGGAGATTTTCAAAACGGCGGGTCAATGAGAAGACGTTAATGGGTGTGAGTGAGTTACAAAATGGTGGATTGACCTTGAGATGGGAATTTTCAAAATGGTGGACCAATCAAAAACGGGATTGGAGAGGGTTGGGTGGAGTATGGGCAGGAGCGAAATACAAAATGGTGGATTTCTTGGTGGGGAAAGTGGGGGTGGGTGTGGTTAGAGTAGGGAAGACCAAACAGAGGACAGGGGGGGGTGGGACGCAACATACAAAATTGCGGATTTTCAGTGGGGAGAGTGGGGGTGAATGTGGCTAGAGTAGGGAGGGCCAATCAGAAGACAAGGTGAGGAGAGGGGGAGTGACTAAAGTGGGGAGTTGGGGTGGGGCTCATTGCGCTTATGGGAAATAGGAGAAGTGGGGGTGGTGGCTGGTGAACCCGCGAAAACATACAACTCATCAGGATACATATATTGGATCAAGACGGAAACGAGATCAATGTCAATTCAAAAACCGTGACGATAAGACTACACCTTCGAAAAACTAGCCAGAATGATTATGTACAATCGAAGAAGGCCTCCACTCGTTAGTTCACGTAGAGACGTTGTACAGCTAACATCTGCAAACATAAAGTATTTGATTTCACTTGGATTAAAAGTAAAGAAAAGATGTCCATCTTAAACGTTACATAAGACACTGACTCTGATAATTCGGTTATAAAGTTAGAAAAGCATTTACATTTACCGTACGCATCCCATACACACTCCCATGTTCTATTGCTTTGAAATACAAGCGGTATTTAGCGTTTTCAGGCTGTAAAACGACGCTATATGCAATAAAACCGATTCTATATACTGGTATTACGCATTGCGCCATACAAACTCCCATGTTCTATTGCTTTGAAATAGAAGCGGTATTTAGCGTTTTCAGGCTTTGAAACGACGATATAGGCACTAAAAACGAATCTATTTACTGTTATTACGCATTGCGCCATACACACTCCCATGTTTTATTGCTTTGAAA
>JAODGA020004351.1:0-12353 GCA_027574885.2 Drusilla canaliculata | reverse complement strand
TGTAAGGTAACACAGACATTTTAGACCAGTAAGAATGTTCCTCTTAACAATAATTTTTTAAAGGAGGTAGGTATTTTAATTAATAAAATTAAACTAACTTTATTAATTTATTAACTTGTATTGACATTTAAGAAAGTAATTTATATAATACTTAAAGACAATTAAATCACAGCTTTTAAACATAATTAAGTTGCAAATAGATTGCTTAATTTTTTACTTTAAGTAGCCTTTGCTGCAATGGCGAATAGTAATCTATCTTAATTAGAGTTTAATTTAAACTCACTGATTTTATAATGTCAAATATATTAATAAGGGAGTTTTTATTATGTCAAAATATAAAAGAGGTATTTTTAGAATTTCAAGAAGAGTTGGATTTTCAATTTTAGAAACTGGAAAAGAATTTGCTAAAGGAAAAAAACGCACAACTGCTCCAGGACAACACGGAGCAAGAAGAAGAAAATTATCTAACTATGGTTTACAACAACAAGAAAAACAAAAAGTAAGACATATGTATGGTTTAAATGAAAAACAATTTCGAAATACATTTTTAAAAGCCAAAAAAATGAGTGGTGTTACGGGAACCAACTTTTTAATTTTATTAGAATCTCGTTTAGATAACATTGTTTATCGTTTAGGTTTAGCAAGAACAAGAAGGGCAGCTCGCCAATTAGTTAATCATAGTCATATATTAGTAAATGGTAAGAAAGTTAATATCCCTTCTTATCGTGTATCACCTAATGATAAGATTACAATTAAAGAAAATTATAAGAACAATCCAAAACTGTTAGAAGCAATTGAATTAAATGCTGGAACATTGGAATTTGTTAGTTTTGATCGCAAAAATATTGTTGGAACTTACCTTCGTTATTCTGAAAGAAATGAATTAAATTCGGAAATTAATGAATCTTTAATTGTTGAATGATATAACCGTATTATTTAATAATAAATTAAGTATAATTAAAGATAAGTAAAAAGACTTAGAGTGATAATCCTCTAAGTCTTTTTACTATTTAAAGCTATAAAAGAGCTTCTCTTTCTCTATCCTTTCTTTCTCTATCTTCTAACATCTACTTGATTAAATCATCATTCTTTTTTTCGTTTTTGGTTTGTTCTGACATTTTTTCATCTATAAAAGTATATTGTGATAAATTTGGTAAAGGACAACTCGGTTCTGACTGGATATTTATTTCAGTATTAGTATTCATTGTAACTCCTGATGTTCCTGCCTCGTCTAAATCTCTTTGTGAAATTTCATTAACTTTAAATATCTTAGAATTTCTATTATTTGTTGCCACTTCTATTTTTTGCTTGTGACATTTTTTATGATTAAATAAAACTTTTTGTTGTTGCTGACTATTTTTTCCACTGAACAGATATTAGCATCATTTTTCTTAATATTCTTACTAACTTGTTCTCACATCAAATTTCTTATTTCAAAATTATTAAAATATTCTCCAAGTTCAAATGGTGTGGCCCCATTTAATCCTCTAATATTAATATCAGCGTTTGCTTCTAAGAGAACAGTAGTTGTTATGACATCACTATTATAAACTGCTCAGTGTAACGGCGTAAGACCACAATAATCTTGAACATTAATATTAGCACCATTTTCTAGTAGTATCTTCACCATTTTAAAATCTTTCCCCATAGCTGCTAAGTGTAATGGCGTATCAAGATTATTATTTCTAATATTGACACTAGCTCCTTCACTAATTAATAATTGCATTGCTGAAATATTATTTACAAATGTCGCTTCATGAATTGGCATACTACCCACCATATTAGTAGTATTTACATTAACACCTTGTTGAATTAACATTTGCATAAATGTTAATCCGGCAAAATTGCGACTTGCGATATGCAACGGGGTATTATTATCATTAAATAAAATATCTGGATTAGCACCCCTTTCAATAAATAATTGTGCTAATTCAAAGTCATTTTCATTTAACGCTAAATGTAGAGGCGTATCACGACTAGAAGTACAACAATTAACATCAGCACCATACTCAATAAATAACTTAATCATTTTTAAATCATCATCAAGTAAAGCTAAATAAATTGGTGATTGATTTTCAGAATCTAGTATTGTCACATCAGCACCATACTCAATAAATAACTTAATCATTTTTAAATCATCATCAAGTAAAGCTAAATAAATTGGTGATTGATTTTCAGAATCTAGTATTGTCACATCAGCACCATTGGTTACTAATAAATGGACCGCATCATAATTAGCACAACGCACAGCAATATTAAGGGCTGTCTCTTCACTATCATTTTGGGCATTAATATCAGCAGCATATGCTAATAAGCACCGAGCTAATGGCAAAACATTAGTGCTCCGCATTGCAAGATGAAGCGGGGTTTCACTATTTTCATTTTGTAAATTAGGATTTGCACCATTTTCTAGTAAAAGTTGTACTAATAAAAGATTATCGTGATGGACAGCAAGATGAAGTGGCAGATCCTCTTCAGATTCTTCATCAGGTAAATTTGGGTCAGCACCAGCTTCTACTAATAAACTAGCTAATACTAAATTATTATTATCAACAGCATTATAAAGGGCTGTCAGATTGCCATTATCTTGAACATCAACATTGGCACCATTGGCAAGTAATAATTCACTTAATCTAATATTATTAGTACGCGTAGCTAGATGAAGCGATGTTTCATTATTGGGTGTCTGAAAATTAACATTACTACTATCACATTGTAACAATAACTGTGTTAGCGGGACATTACCTTCTAAAATAGCGAGATGCAGGGGAATATATCCGCCGTCAACATCATTATTAGCATTTTCTCATAATCTTGATATAATAAAATTACTTTGCTCTTGAATCGATAATTCTATTGGCATTCTAGCAATTCCTAAAATATTACTAAGATTTTCACTAACAAAAATAATTTGTGAATTTCTTGTTTGCGGACCAACATTTTCTCAATTATTAAAACAATTTTGTTGAAAAATTCGCAATTGATCTTGTAAAAATGCTAAATTAGTCGCATCAGCATATCTTTCTTGCATATGTTGTAAAGTTAACGGATTACTCAGTTGCTCTTCAACTTGTTGTAATTGCATATTTCTATTAGTATTTAGTTCCAATATTTGACATAAAAATTGCGGAATTCTTACTATCAACCCATTTATTTGCATTAAAAATATCTCATTATTCATCCTTAAAACTTCCTATTCATTTAGCTAATTTTTAATTATTATTCACTTATTTCGTTATATTGTTTTTTTGATGATTCTGCTTTTTCTTTTCGTTTTTGTTGTTTTTGATTGCTATCTATCCTTGAAATGCAAAGTTTTTCTTGCGAACTTCAATGACCAAAATCAACGAAATCACTTTTAGAATCTCGCTTATTTTTCTTATCATTAGCACCTATTGGCACTTCTTGATAAACAGGTTGCATTAACTTTAAATTATCTTCCTGTTTAGAAAATAATTCTTCTTTAACTTTATTTTGATGCGATATTAATGGCATTATGTATAAACGACTCCTTGTTCCATTTTCAGAAAATAACTTGCATTTTTTTCGTAAACAATCAAAAAAAGAAATTTCTTCGTCAGTTACTATTCTATTAACATATTTAGAAATAATATTTTTTCTTCTAAAAGAATTATTTAATTTTGAACTGCGTTGAAATAAACTATATTTATCCAAGATATCACAAATTTTTTCATATTTTTTATCATCAATGAACTTTTGAAATTTACTATAAGCAACTTTTAATAACTTGTTACCATTTCAAGTTTTTCTTTAAATTCTAAAATATTATTATTTTCAACTAAACTAACTAAACTATCAATATTTTCTTTAGAAATGTTAGCATCACGATTTTTACTCATACAAGAGAGATAAACTAAAAGTTCAGGAAGCATATTATTATCCCCATTTTTAGTTTGTAAACATATCATCTTAAAAAACTTCGCTTTTAATACAATATCATCTTTAATATATTCATTGATATACTGTTTAATTTGATTAATAATAGCAGTATTAATATCTTTTGGCATAATGCTCCTCCATTTTTAAGCAATTTTCTTTAAACAAATTATTAAAAAAATAAAGAAGCTTACTATTAAGCTTCTTTATTTTTTATTGCATAATACATTCCTAACTGCTAAATCCTATTTAAAATTATATACAAATTATGCAATAAAATATTAAAAAAACAAGATAAATTTTTATGAAAATAACTTATTGTTTTAAACATTAATGGCTATTAACTTCAACAATATAATAATGTTGTTTACCTTTACGAATAAAAATTATTTTATCATATAGCAATTTATCTTTAGATAATAAATAGTTTTCATCATTAATAAGTTGCTCATTAACATAAATAGCATTACTCTTTAATAGTTCCCGAACTTGAGTTTTAGAACTACATACTTCAAGTAATAAAAGTAAATCAATAAGTTTATGTTCTTGACTAACAGTTATTCACGGAACAGCATTTTTCATTTGTTGAATTTCACTCATTTGTAACTGCATAACTTTTTGCGAAAATAATGCTTCACTAATATTAATCGCTACCATAACTTCTTGTTGGGAATGAACAAAAGCAACAATTTCTTTTGCTAATACCTTTTGGGCATATCTTTTAGCCTTATTAACATTATGTTTTGCCATTATTTGCAAAATATCATCTAATGATAACAAAGTTAATCATTTTAAAAGTTTTTCAACATCAGCATCATTTTGATTAACAAAAAACTGATACAAAATATATGGGGATGTTAAATTAGCGTCTAACCAAATTGTTCCTTGTTCAGTTTTACCAAACTTAACACCATTACTTTGCGTTAATAATTCAATCGTTAACCCACTTGCTAAATGATTATCTTGTTCTTTTTTACGAATCAATTCAATTCCAGCAGTAATATTCCCTCATTGATCACTACCACCAATTTGAACTAAACATTGATAATTCTTATATAAATATCAAAAATCATATGCTTGTAAAAGCATATAAGAAAATTCAGTATAAGAAATTCCTGTTGCGAGTCTTGTTTTAATTGATTCCTTATCAAGCATATAATTAATCGTAAACTCTTTCCCTAAATCTCTTAAATAATCAATTAAATTTAATTTTGATATTCAATCATCATTATTTAAAACTTTAATATTATGATCTAATAATTTATCTAATTGTAAAGCAAGCACATCACTATTTAATTTTACTGTTTTAGCATCTAATAATTTTCTTTCTTCAACTTTAAAACTCGGATCACCAATCATTGCCGTCGCCCCACCAATAACAGCAAGCGGTTTAAAACCCGCTAATGAAAAGCGATATAATAAAACAATTTGTAATAAATGTCCCACATGCAATGATGTTGCTGTTGGATCAATACCACAATAAACACTAGCATTACTATTCTTAGCCTGTTTTATTTTTTCACTATTAGTAACTTGTTTTAAAAGTCCTCGAGCTTGCAATTCTTCTAAAAATTCCATTTCTTACCATTCTTTCTCTTATTTTTGTTTTTCATCAATTAAATTAACAATGCTCCGATTTTTTTCAGTAACTTGCTGTTGATCATAAAATTTACTAGCGCGTTGATGAATATCATTAAAACGATTAACATAACTTTGCGGCCGAATATAACTAGTATCATCATAATGTGCATCACTAGTTGCTAAATTAACACTGTTATCACTTTTTCGATTAATAAAATCAATTGGAATTGGATTAACATTTCTTGTCATATTTCTTCCTTCAACATATATTGAAAAATCTTGATATTTTTGAATTTTACGATTAATAATTTCTTGCTGAACATGCTCATTAACATATTCTTCAATTGAACTATAAGTCTTTGTTGTTCTAACTAATGATTGTGGTCTAATACTATAAGTATTATTTACTAATGAAAAATCTTTTGGTTTATCACTAGCAATACTTTCTTTCTTAGCATTAGAACCTGTAATTGGTGAAATAATCTCTGTTGGTTCATAACCATATACTTGCTTTTGTTGCATTCAATTTCTTTGTTTACGACGATTTTCAACAATTTTTGACTCTGCAATTTTTTGCTGATGACTATTTTCTTCATAAAGTTTTGATAATGGACCATTTAATCCATATTTAATTTTAAAATCATTAGTATTCATTATGATCCTCCTTTTAAAAGAAGCATGCGTTCTTTTAAATTATAACATAATCAAAATTAGATTTTTTGTACTAACTTATCATTTTCAATATTTTCACGACCAACTTTAGCAAAATTTTTATTATTTAATTGCACTAAATCACCAGTAAAATGAATATCAAATTTACCAATAGTCGCTCCCACACCATAAAAATCTACGGGTGTATTATCACTAACAAATCAACTAATCTTCGCTTTATCAAATCCAGAACTAACAATAATTTTTACATTATTAAAACCTTCATCATCCATTGCTTTTCTTAAAGCCTTAATTAAAATTGGATTTATACCCATAATATTTTCATTATAATATTTCTCTTGATTTTCTTTAACAGTAAAATATTTATCAACTAAACTAATGCTAGTATCAACCCGAACAGCACTAAGACGATTTTGAAAATGACGACATACTTTTAAACTAGTATTAATAACATCATTATCAAAATCAACTAATGCTACTAACTTATCATTAGGAAATAATTCACTATAAGCTTCTAAAGATTTAATAATATCACCATTAAAACCATGAATTAAAGCGTGGGGCATTGTCCCAACCAATATTTCTTGATTATTTCATCATTCAGTTTGTGCTCTCGTAACTTGTGATTTAATACCAGCAATATATGCAGCATAACCATCACCTTGTTGATTAAGATAGTCATCATTACGATCAAACATAAAGATGATTGGTTTATCATTACTAACTTTTAAAATCTCATTACAATTAGTAGCAACACTACTTCTTCTTGCTAAAATGCCATCAATAATTCCTTCTAAGTAACCAAATAAATGATAAGGACCAGTTATTTTTAAAACCGGAATATTAGCTTTAATAATATCACCATCATTTAAAGCATAAACAGATATTTTTTCTAATGGCCTTACAAATTCTTTCAATAATGCCACAACTTCATCAATACCACAAAGCATAACATTATCTTGTCTTTGAAAAAATTGCATCGTAACAATATTATTAGGAAAATACTTTTTAAGAATTTTTTGGGTTTTTAAAAAATAAATCGCACTATAATAGCCTTCTTTAATACGAACATCAAATTTAAATTTTGTCATTTAAATAGCCTCAAATCTCTTATATAATTATTAGTTTTAATATATCAATTTTACTACTTAATAAATATTGTAATATAGTTTTTTAATAAAATTTCTTTTTTGATTACAAATTTTGCTATTCTTATCATCAAATTATCCTTTACTATTTCTTTTCTTGAATAATATTATATCAAAGTTTATAATTGATTAATAAACAAAATAGAGATTTTTGTGAGGTGTAAAATTAATGAAGCAATACATTATCTTAGTGGACTCAGCAACTGGTTATGATGAAGAACAAGCAAAAGAACATAATATGGCATTTGTCCCTTTAATGATAAATGTTAACAATAAAACTATTGCTGACAATAATAAAGAAATTACTATTGATAAATTTTATAAAATTTTAGAAACTGAACCAATTAAAACCAGTCAAACGCCACCAGGAATTTTAAAAGAAAAATGAGATGAACTACTACAAGAATATGAACAAATTCTTTTCTTTCCGATTTCTTCCCATTTATCGGGACAATATCAAAGTGCAATATTACTAGCTCAAGATAATGCTTATAAAGACAAAGTCTATATAATTGATAGCAAAGCAGTTGGCGACATTAATAAAGAAATGATTAACCGCGCAGAACTATTTTTACAAGAACGACCTATTAATGAATTACAAGGTTTTATTGATGAACAGAAAACAAAATATTGTGCCTTCATTCTTCCATATCAATTAGATACATTGGTTCGTGGGGGCAGAATTAGCAGTGCTGCTGCTACCCTAGCTAATTTATTGAAAATTAAACCAATCCTAGAATTTAATGGTTTTATTGATAAATTTGATAAAACCAGAACATTTAAAAAAGCAATTAAAGAGGTTTTAAAAGAAATCAAAAAGCGCTATGACAGTGCTGGCGAATTAACAATTATGCATTCATTATGTGATATGGAATTAAAAGAAAAAGTAATTAAAATCATTACTAAAGAAAAATTTACAATTAAGCATATGAGTTTAATATCTAATGTTATTGCTGCTCACACCGGATACAATACATTTGTACTTGTATATTGAATAAAGTAAAGGAGAAAAAATGTCCAACACAAATAAGAAAATTGCTATTATTGTTGACTCATCTAGCAACCTTGACCCTACAACCCTAAAAGAAAAGAATATTAATATCATTCCTTTATTAATAAGTTTTGAAGATAGAACTGAAATTGAAGATACCACTAGTGATATTAAAAAATCTAATTTTTATGCTCGTGTTAAAAATGGTGAATATACTAAAACTAGTCAATCATCACCAGGGAAACTAATGAGCTTATGGCGAAAACTATTAGCTGAAGGAAATGATGAAATTATCTTTATTCCGATTGCTAAAGGATTATCTGGTCAATACCAAAATGCCTATATGCTATCACAAGAAAATGAATTTAAAAACCGCGTTCATATTATTGATACTAACGGCGCTGCTACATTTAATAGTACATTAGCAATTAAAGCTAGTGAAATTGTAGCTAATGGTGTCAACATTAATGATATTAATAAAATGGTAACCCAAGTTAAAAAAAATAGTTTAATTTACATTATCCCTGAAGATATCTCGCGACTTTCTAAAGGTGGTCGTGCTAAATCTGTTGTTGCTTCCCTAATAAGTTTAATCCGCGTTAAAGTCATTATTAAATTCGGCGAAATATCAGAAAAAAGTGGAATTGCCAGAACCTTAAACAACGCTATTGAAAGCGTAATCACAAAAATTAAAGAATTTATTAATAATGAAAATTATATCTTAGAAATTCTCACATCACAATGTGATAAAAAAGTCACCACAATTATTAACAAAATTATAACCAACCACCCCGAACTTAAAATCAAAAAAGCATTCCTTCCTAACTGTTTTGTCAGTCACGCCGGTGTTAATTCCGTAGGAATTATTGTTGTTAAACAATAAATAAAATTAACAAAGAAAAAGGTAGCAACGCTACCTTTTTTATTTACAGCACTAACAATAACAATAATGCCAAGTTACCTTCTTTTAATGCTTTTAAAATAAAAACTATTTTCTATTTTTAAAAATTAGTTGCCAACAACACTTCTGATGATTGAAGTATTTTTTAACTCATCAGCAATAAATTGAGCATCATTGCCAACAACCAGTTGTAAATCCTTATCTGAAATCATTTTCGGATTAAGCTTATTAACAATTTTTCTTACTTTAAATCTGACTTTATTTAATTGTTCAATTTTTCCAGCATCAACATTTTTAACAACAATTCTTACCCTTGTAACACAATTATCAACACTAATAATATTATCTTTACCTAAAATATCCAAAATTTCTCTCGCTAATAACTGATAAGAAGACAGTGGTAAACTATTATCCAAATTATTTATTTCACTAACATTTTCCTCGCGACCTAATGTCTGATAATTAAACTTCTTAATCAAATAACTAAAAGAAAAGTAATAAGCCCCCCCGCTTATAATACCAATTGGTAGTATTCAAGCCGGATTTGCCATCACTTGGGCAAAACCTGACTCCCAAGTTATTTTAGCAATTTTCATTGATTGATAAAAACTTAAAATATAATCAATAACACCAGCAGAAAACCCAAAGCCAATCCGAATTCCTAAACCAACAGTAATTGCAGAAATAATGCCTGATAAGACAATATGAACAAAAAATAATACGGGGGCTGCATAAATAAAACTAAATTCTAACGGTTCAGTAACCCCAGTTAAAAATGAAACGGACGCCGCTCCAAGTAATAATGCCATAACTTTTTTTCTTCGGTCAGGATGAGCACATTTAATGATTGCCAAGGCAGCAGCAGGTAATCCAAACATCATAATAGGAAAAAACCCACTTTGAAATAATCCAGCGCCAACAACTAAATCATTACTAAGAAATGCAGGAATATCGCCATTAATAACTGTTCCGTTCTGTGAAGTAGTATAAGGGTGTTGTCAAAAAAAATAAATATTAAAAACACGCATTAAACCACTAGCATTTAATGCTCTATTAAACATTGTATAAACGCTAGCAACTCCTCATTGAATATGACGCGTTGAATTGTCAACTTTTTCAGGAATAATAGTTTGTCCAAAACTTAAAAGTCCTAACTGAAGTCAAGGTCAAATTATTGCCACTAAAATAGCAACTGGTAAAGAAACCAAAATAACAACTAATGGCACAAATCTTCTTCCCGAAAAAAATGACAAAGCAGTTGGCAACTTAATGGATTGAAAACGATTATAACAAGTAGCTGCTAATATACCAGCAATAATGCCACTCAAAACTCCCATATCAATAGAATAAATAACTTTATTGCCTTTAAGTTGATATAAAAGTTTTGATTTATTTTCTAAGTTAACATCTAATAAAATTGTTGAATAAACAATTTTTGGTAATATCGTCATTAGACCAATTAATATTGTATAAGCAAAAAAACCAATAAGAGCTGCTTCACCACGATTATCTTTAGCAAAACCAAAAGCCACGCCAATAGCAAAAAGAACAGAAAGATTATCAAAAGCACTACCACCAATAACCTGCAATACTGAACCAATATATCAAATAACACCGTTCTCAGTAATTCCAAAATCTTTAGTCATCATTAATCCGCCCACACGACTCAATATTGCCGCGATAGGTAAAATAGTAATCGGAAACATTAATGATTTAGCAAGTTTTTGTAATCCTGAACTTGTTTTATTACGAAAATGCTTTAAAGTATTTTTTAGTTGAAAATTATTAGATGTTAGCTTAAGTTTTTTAAAATTACTAAAAATATGTTTAAATTCCATTTAAATTCAATCCTACCTTTATTTTAATTTATAACTTAAAATTAATTATTTTTGCATACAAGAAATCTAATAATTGCATTAATAATTGCAATCTAATTGAAAAAACACTTCATAATTGTTCTTCTTCCGATCTAATTAAAAAATAAGATTTAAAACTTTTAACTAATTTTGTTTCTTTGCAAAAAATACCAATTGAATAAGCTTTATCTTTTACTTCTTCAATTATTTCACCAATTAATTTATTTGTACCACTTAATGATAGACAAATAATAACATCATCGGCAGTAACTAATGGCAAGTACGAATGAATAACATTAATATCATTCTCACAAATAACATTTTTATTTACTCATCTTAATCTTTGTGCGAAAGAAATAGCGGGATAATATGAAATTCCTAAACCAAAAATAAAGATTGTTTTAGCATCAATAATTTTTTTAACAATTAAATCAGTATCTTTATTAATAAAATCTAAATATAATCGATTATTATCCTCATCTCTTACTTTCATATATTCATTAAAAAAATAGGTAATATTATTTTTCAATTGCAAATTAATATTAACTTGTCGTCCTGAATTTTTAATTCTTTGGTTAATAAGTTTTAATTGATACTTCAATTCAGTTCAACCACTTAGATTTAATTTTTGACAAAAGCGAATTATTGAACTAGAAGAAGTAAAACAAGCATCAGCAACACTTGTTGATGTTCAATCATCAATTTGTTCTAAGTTATTTAAAATAAATGTAGCGACGGTGGCATTAATAACATTGTCTTCATTAAACTTTATATGCTTTAATTTCTTAATAAAATCAAAATCTTCCAAAACGGCCTCCTTATTTCATTTATATTATCTTCCTGATAATTCTAAATTATATCGCAAAAACATTTCATCAGGTAAATTTAGGTAAATTTTCCAAAAAATGCAATATACTTCATTAAAAAATATAAAAATAACCATTTGTAATGATAACAATAATGGTTATTTTTATATTGATATCATTCTTAATAACTAATTTTATTGGCAGGGGTAGCAGGACTTGAACCCACAACACGCGGTTTTGAAGACCGCTGTTCTACCAATTGAACTATACCCCTACAATAAATATATTCTATCAAAGTTATTAAAAATGACAAAGTAAATTATAAAGAAAGGTCGCGTTTAGTTTTCTTAGGTATTGCTTTGAAGAAATAAAACAATCAGCTAATATATATTAGACTTGGTACATAACTATAACTAGCTTAATTCAAAATTATATATTCCTGAAATTAAGTTAAATCGTAATCCAAATCTTCTAATCTTATTGCGATAACGATAAACTAGT
>JAODGA020004327.1:0-11044 GCA_027574885.2 Drusilla canaliculata | reverse complement strand
TTAAGTGCTTTTTTTTCTGTTGCCGCACAGAATATTTTAATAATGCTCACATACCCGTCTCGTGTGTGCAGCACTTTCATCTCCTTTGTAATTAGTGATGCAGAGCAACGCAGAGCCAAACTCGCGGACGCTACTTTAAAATTTCATATTTCTATTAACATGGAGCGTCATATAAAAAGCGCTAAAACATGCGCTAATTAATTACTTTGTGCTGGGATAGAAGAAATACAGTCGAACTCTGGTTGTGGATATTTACACCTTGTTTGTATCCACTTCAGCTTAGTTATATATACATATGTAAAACACAAAACATTTTCCAGTTTTTATACTATTATACTTAAGTCCAATTTTATGGAACTTTGATTAGGTTTTTTCTATGATACACGTCGCTGTATTTTGTTATTTAGCTCATCTTTGTTTTAGCCAACTCATTCTAACTTAACTTTGTCAAACCTAATCTAATAAAGCGCTCTATTTTAATTTACTTTGTCAATCTGCCTCAACTGCACTAATTCATCCTAATATTACATTATTTAACATAGTTTAACTGTCTATTGAAACATAATATGTTCTAACTTAACCCAATGTAACCTAACCTAACTTAACTTAACCGAACTTAACGTAACTTAATCTACCTTAATCTAAGTTAACCTAACCTAGCTTAATTTTATATATTTTAACTTCACATGTCCTAACTTAATCACTTTTTTCTAGGCCCAACCTAACCTAAGTTAACCTTACCTAACATAATTTACAAAATTTCAAATTTCAAAAAATGTTGCCCAGTTTGATATGCTTATGTTTAGCAGTGTGTTTTATATGTTTTTGTATTAAATGCTTGTGAATGTTTTGTTGTTTTGTGCCCATCTTATCCCATCTCGCATCGTGTTTATTTTTTTGCGGGCTCTCGCGAAATATTTACGCCGGAACCGTCATAAGCCCCTCTCTAGACGCGTATATTTTTTCGGGATGACTGTAATCCCCGTGTGTGTGCATACATTCGCGCATATTGTGGCGGCGGCTGCTGCTGTAACTAAGTAAGCACATTTGCAAACAGTCGAGACGCATTTTTATACGTCAGCTTTACCCATGTAGGTATTAAATTCTGAAGGTGTGCGTTTCTTTTTTCTTTTCTCGTTTCGAGGTTTTGGGTACAAGGGTGTAAGGGTATATATTGTGTGCGGAAAAGATTTCGGGTCCCCACTTGCAGTGATCTGGGACATGTTTGCTGATGGGAAGACACATTTTGTGTCGTTGATGTTGGGTGCAGGTGAGCACACATAGAGAAGAGCTTCTAGATTTTCTGTAGATCTGTATGTGCTAGCTGATGGCCGATTGTTGAAGGCTCCAGCGCTCGGGAAAGTCAACGTCGATTAAACTCGGAATTATACCTGGATGACGGTGTTTTCAAACATCCTGTACTTTGTCAACGCATTATACCGACCCTAATAGGCTTTGTCCGCGCGACGTGACAACCTCATACATAATGTGGCCCGAAAAAAGTTGATTTCCTCTAATAGATCCGAACATCCTCCCAGTAAAAACTGGGAGGTAAAAAAATTTAGGTTGTTAAATAATTTTTCATATAGGATAAAGATTGAATTAACGGTGGTTTAAATATTGATGGTGGCTTGATTAATAGTGTGTTTCAATCATATAGGGTGTGACAGATTTGGTACACCTTGTACACCAGGTACGAGCATAACAATGACATACGATTATAATGACAATTTTTATGCGCGCATTTTATCCGTACTTATCGTCACTCGGTAGGTAACGTTAAAGCGCTCCCTCTTTTCCGCAGCGCGCCAAAAGCGGTATAACACTAATTCATGCACTCATGCAGCGCATGGGGCAAAAGCGCTTTTTTACAGCATTATCTGATGCTAACGGTAGCAGTCTCGCAGTAACCGTGCTGGTGGTGGTGTTTGAAATATTTAGCTGACACTTTATAGGGGTATTTAGTGCGCGGCCGAGCGCGTCGCTATACAATGCGTGCGCTCATACAGCGCATGCGCGCGTGTGCGAGACGTAGGTGACGTAAGCTGGTCTTAGCGCTGCGGTGTTGATGCATCCGACGTAATGCGACAGCGACGCGCGGCCTCGGAAAAACCACCGCCGGCTTTGCCCCTGCCAGTAAATATTACGGATTATCATCGAAGGGGATACGCACTGCGAAGCGATGATACTGGCGATAAATTAGATTTAAATGGATTAGAGAGGTGGGATGCGCTTGTCGCGGTTCACGCGCGCGGGGATGCAATTGAAATATTTATTGACGGGATGAGTGCGTGATTTAAGAGCCGCCGAAATTTGTTTGCTTCTTATGTCTCTGTATATTTGCGAAGATGTTGCGAAATGCCGGGAGGTGCAAAATTGTTGGTGATAAATCATGAGCGCCATATTGTGCACCAACTTGGAATTTTGAAACTTTTGGGGCTATAAAAACTTTGTTTAATTTTATAGATCCGATTATATTTGCTTTTCTTTGCAATATTACAAAAATATTTTTGCATTCTTGATGTTTTATAGCGCCATCTGTTAGTTTTCTAGCCAAAATTATATTCCGTTAATTTTAGTAGAATCTACATAACCAACATTTTAATAAGTTCTTGATCATTATCTTGGTCTGTTTATTCTAGCCTAATCTATGTATGTCATATTAGTCGAGTCATAATATCCTGACTTAATCTTATTTTATTTTAACCTAACTTAACTTAGCTTATCTTAATCTAACCTAATCTAACTTAACCTATCTTATTTTGATTTATCCTAAGTTCACTTAAGTTAAGTTAATCTAACTTAACTTAACTTAATCTAACTTAACTTAACTTGACATAACTTACCATAATCTGACCTAATCTAACCTAAACTAATTTAACTTAACCTAACCTAACATTTTTTATTTTTTTTTTAATTTTAATTTTTTAATGATTAATCTTGTTTTACTCTAATAAATCTAACATAACTTGTGTCATCCTAATAGGAAAGGCTTACCTAATCTATCATATCTTGCCTAGTGGTGAAATGAAACATCTGTCAATAATTTAAAAATTGTAACATATAATAGTAACATTTACCTAATCTCTGGGGTGGTCCCAATTCCCCTAATATACTTCCGAACACGCTGCACAATACCAATTCAATTTTCTGACATATATTAAACCGATAATCGAAGTATAACCCTTTTTTACCGCCGAACCCCCCAAGCTAGTTCTATTCATAACCGCACCTTGAAATTTACATAAGCAAACTCGACACCGCACCGGAGCGGTGTGGAGCATCTGAAGTCTGAAGCTCGAATTCATCTAAAAAAGCAAACATCTACGTTTTTTGTTTTTCTTTTACCTCCTTTTGCGTTCGCGCCCTCCCGAAGGAGTGTTAACGCAGTGACGACAGCATTAATGCGCTCGCATGCCCACGGAAACGCTTTACAGCTTAGCACCGTCTGTGTGCAGACGAGCAAAAAAAGTTTATAGTTAATTTATTTTATACGCCGCATTATGATACACTGGGGACCAGTGTGTGTACACGGCCTGGGACATTTGGGTTTTGAAATCTGGAGTAAATTAAGAATTTGTGGCCGCCGCTTGCGCACATTTCGGGTAACACTCATCGAGCGGTAACATAAAACCGTCAGCGGGCGTAAAGCAAAAATCCACTTGTAAAACTGCGTCCTAAGTGCCTTCGCCATTGACACTTTGCTTCAAGTTGCCTGTTTTTAGTTCATATGGTGTTCGATGGCAAATAGTTCTCATGTTTTTTCCACACATGCATGCCTCCTAATACACTATTTTGAAAACATTTTCCGAAATTTTAAGTAACATTTTGTGAAGTTACTCAAGTATGGACGAATAATGTTACGATTTTGAGTGCCGTTCTTTGTTGCATTCAATTATTCAATTACCTGAGCGGTGAAAACATGCGTTATTTAATGCGCAAGGGCAAATACACTTGCATCTTGAGAATCTGTCGGCGTTGTGCTTGTAACAATGCCACCACCAGTCACACGAAGCCTGCTACCGTGCGCCGCACAATGTTACTTAAGCCTTGAGTGCGCATTATTTCTCCTGGGATGTGCGCGCTCTGAAACTAACTAGCAAAACGAGATGCTTCGAAGTGAAAGCGCACCCCGCACACACGCACACAGACTTCAAAGGCGCCGATCGTAGTATCAATTCGTTGCTTCGTATTAATTACCGTAGAAAACGTTTCAATCGGCCGCGCATGCAGCGCACCACAATTGATTTATTGGCTCCTTGTGTAAATGAATGAATTCATCGCGTACTGGCGATTGCTTTAATTAATCTTTGCATTATTTTATTTTCTGCGTATCTCAATATTATTATAACTTAAGCTTAGTAGCAACGCAGTAGGTATATCTAAAGACAGAAATTTTTAGAAAGCGTTACAAAGTTAATCTATGCGTTTTTGTTTCTTTGGAAAAAACACTTCTGTATTACATCATAATAACACCTGCATGAGACAGAGGTCGATAAACGTTGTTTTTATACAGTAGCAATTTACCTAATTGTCTTCTGCCACACAGCGCACACACACAAACACAACGAAGCATCAAACATAGTTTTTTTCAGCTTCGTTTATGAAACATGTAATTATGCGTTTTTCTAACGTTTCTCGCTGCGAAGCGTATGCATGAAATGTGGTAGCGGCGATCATCATAACCTAATCATGCGACTTCTTTTTGCAGTTTGTCGTTGGCCACCCCATTAAGTTTAATTACGATGGCACCACCAGCACGGACATGGGATGCACAACGAAAGCCAACTGGAAGTGCAACATGGTAAGTCTTTTTTTGCCTATTTTCGTTGAGTTTGGCCGTTGTGGAAGTCTAAAAAATGACATATTAAACAGAATATTGCAAACTGCGATGATAAATAATGAGTCAATTCCAACCGGTGCCCGATTGTGCTTGTTTTTTTCTTCAGTGCCCCCATCGCTAATGATTTCTCGAAATTAATTAATTACGGTGTGCTGGCGTTTCGAAGACGGAGCCGCCGATTTATCTTTTTCCATTGTGCTTTCTACGCGTTTGAACAATATTTCAGCGATTAATCTAGGCGCGCTTTGTTCGTGCGTTTAATTGATCAATCGTCGGTCGTTTTTTTTTCCTCTCTCGTTCTCCAATTGCTGATTTTTCAAGTTTGGCGTCTGTGGTTTTCTGAACGTTTGTACTTTCCGAGCGTATGCTCTCTCCCCAAAGAGGAGCGGAGTGAGTAGAAATGCAGATCGTAAAATAAGCGTCGTGTTGGGAATGTGAGAGATGCGTTTGCAACATTCGCTCAATCGCCCTTCGTACGTCGCAGGCGAAGAGTTCGAAGGCATCTTCGCGCGCGGCTGATGATATCGGCGCGTATACCTCACGACCGTCGATATTTCCCAGCCGGTTCAACAGACGGAACGGTTTTAACAGTAAATTAACAAATGTATATTTGCCGACATTGTGCTCTCTGCGCGCGTTGCCAGCGCTCGGGCAATCGCATCTGCGCACGAAAATCGCGCGCGAGCCGCGCACACCGGTAATTACTATGATTTCGGTAATAAAATAAAGCAATTTCTTGGAGCAGCGCGCGGGCGCGTTTTTATCGCTCCACTATGCGCGCAATTTAATAATAAGCGCGCGCGGGCCCCGATTTGCCGATGCCTGTGTGTCCGGCGCAGCAGGGTCGAGATGCTCGCAACATTCGCGTATTGATTATAACGTGCGCTTGCAGTACGCACAAAGAAACGACTTCTTCGTGCCCTGGGCGCGTATTTAGTTAAACAGCGTGTATTTGCTTAACTTACAGCGTAATTTGCTTATCGCCCAATCGGAAAAGAGCGGCGCTCAATATATGGATTATGCCATTTTCCATTGTGTTATTGCGTCGGTTTTGTGTGCAGAGACGACGGGGTTCTTTCTTCATTTTGCCATTCTGTACAAGATGCTAACCGTAAATTTCGATTGAAAATATATATATGCACGTTATTTAATTTACGATGAGTCAAAGTTTAGAATTAATTACGGCAATTAATATAAAGTTAAGACAAAACCAATTTGGCACCGCGACGTATCCGAAATTCCTCAGCGACGATGTCTCGTCCCTCACATTTACCACTTGCCAAAACTTGGACACATGTGAAGTTAGCAGCAAATTTTCATTTCTTCTTAAATAAAACAACAGAAAACTATATGATCAAATTATAAGTTAGGTTAGAGTACATACTGTTCAGTTGACAGTTGACTACATTTCGCAAATGTATTAAATTCTATGTTACATTAGATTATTTTACGATTATGATTGATTGATTAAGATTAAAGCAATTTAACTGAACCTGTTCATCCTAACCTAATCCAACTCAACTCATGGTAACACAACTTAACCTAACCTAATCTAATCTAACATAACATAAACTAATCCAACCAAATCTAGCCTGGCCTAATGTAACCTACCTCAAACTAATCTCACCTAAACTTTAAACGTATTCCATATCAATTATAATTTAAGGTAATATGTACATTGATACTTCTTATAGATTCCTTTTAGACTGAAACATTTTCCAATACATTTTTATAAAATTTTCATACTTTCGAAGATGATGCTAACTTCACATTGGTTTCATTCTATCCACATTCTTGCATCGCGCTCTTCGAATTGGAATTGGATATAAATTATTAATACCGCACATGTAGGTAGCAAGCGCATGTGTCCGGACGACGTCTTGTAGTCATCCTACACACACTCACGTACGTACACTCACACATGCGCGTGCGCCCAAAAACCAAAGAAATAAATGACCCGCCGGCGACGGTAATTAGCATTGCTGATGCTGACTGCTTCTCTTTTCTTTTTGTTTCCAGTGCTGGGACTACTGCGAGAGCCTCGCCGTCTACGAGCGGACACGCGTGCAAATGTGCGCCGACGATATTTGCGTGAGTAATTAATTTTCGCTAATTAATCTTACGAGCCCCCCGAAAACGTACGCGCGGCTTTTTTCCCACCCAAGTGTTGCGCGTTTGCGCTTGTAATTCTTCGGCGTGCACAGCCATAAAAACAAACACGCCGCAAATTGCCATGGCCATGGCGCTCGCGCGAGCGTTCCGAAAAAGTTTTTCTTTATGCTTATGGAGTTTTTGTGTTTTTTCGCTGCGCCGGCGCGCTCATCAGCGCGCGAGAATGTTTCTCACACGCAACCCGCCGCCCCCGATTACCCCGAGCGGTGTCGTAAAATTCCGCGGGCGGCGGCGCAAGACCAAAGTGTTATTGCACTTGGGGGAGACATTAAGCGAATTTACCGGCCACCGGCGCCGCCGTGCGCACTCGCTCGTCGCTCATCCACGAAACATCGCACAACAGTTAAGCGTTGTTCCACACTTTTTTTTACTCTCTGTATTCATAGATAACGCGTTGTTTTTCTTCTTCGTTTTGTTGTTGCAACATCACCTTTTTTGGACCTGTTTTTTGATAACTTGCTTTTCAAGCATTGTTTAGATGTTCACGGTGATTTCCATCATTATTCAAGACTCGTAAAAGAACAACGCTTTAAATTAATAGCCTACGCACTCCGGGAAAAAAAGACATCGGGTGTTCATTATCATCTACCGTGGGCCAGTTACCGGGCCCCAGCGAATTGAAAACAAAGACTATTTGTCCGATTTCCTCACTTTGCTTATCTTCAATATTAATGATGCACTACCTGCATGCCGTCCGCCCGTTCTACGCCTCGTGTGTTTTTTGCGCCTCGTTTACGAGTGCGCCTGACTGATGAATATTCGCCTCAAAGATTAATCGATCACGAGACAAGATAAGCCACCATAAATGCCTTTAACACCTACAATTTCCACACACATTTAATTTTATGCTCTCGTGCGGGTGACTTTCGAGCGTGTGGCTTTCTACTGTTTCGCGAAAACAACCTTCTTCTTCCTTTCTTTGGCAGGGTTTTCGCCAGGAACGCTGCGATGTCGCGCGCTGCTGTCGATTTCGATAGAGAATAAAACGGCCAAGTTTATCACGGCGAACGTGTGTTTTTATTGCGCGCCGCAACATTAACAATTCTTGTCGGTTTTGGCCTGCGCGCCCTCCCCCGTTTTGCTGAAATATATCGAAGAAGGTGTTTGCTGTAACAAGTGACTGTATTTCACCTTTTACGACGCTCGCCCGTTTGGCAACATTATCGCCGTATAAAACACACCGAGTGACTTTAATTGTCGCGCATGCTAAATACACGACGCGGTGGACGTGTGGGTTGGGATCTTGGGATGCGGGACAACACGAAGCCATACCCAAAGACGACAACGACGTTCATGGAGAAGGAAAAAAGAGAACCGAGCATACACAACAACTGAAAAGTAACGAGACACGGGCGAGAACAACGACGCGGAGGACGCGAATCGAGCATACACATCTTACATCTCTCCAACTTGGACAACAAACAGAACCACGCAAACAAAACAACCACCCAACCACACATCGCCGACGTTTATGACCATTAGCAGCAAAAGGTGGACAAAATGTTATGCGATTACCATGCGGCAATATCGTTAAATATCGCCGCAAATTGCGCCCGCGCGCAACGCGCGCTGTCTAATTAATTAACATATTAAGTGTGACTTTCATAGGCGATTACCTAGGATATTTTCAGTCGGCTCTAGGCGCGAATGACGCTGAATTATGAACAAGTAGCCGTGGCACAAACAGCCCATGTGTACGCGCCGTCACGCATTGTTATCGGCGGTGAAATTAAATCCTTAGGGGCTCCGTACGCGGTGCGCATCATTGATGCGAGCTTCTTATTTCGACGTCACGCAATCTTCGCACGTTTCGGACTTGGGCGTGTTGCACGAATAAAAGAAATGGCGGATGACAATCGCGATCATTGTGCGCCATGGCGCGGTTATCTGCGCTCGTTTAACTGCGAATCAATTCAGCACCGCGCATCATCGAATCATTTACACTTACTTTAGCTCGGCACGATCTCGGCGGCTTTGGGTAATGCGAAACGCACATTATCCGCAGGATAACTCATACGCTCGCCGGCGACGTTTCGATCGGCAGAAACGTCCACCCACCTACTGAATCATCTCCAGACTGTGGCTTGATTTGCTTCGGATTAATTTTACAATTTTCTTTCGGCAATACGTCGATTAGCGCAGTAAAACCTAATGGAACTGCGATGGTTAATTGGTAACACTCGCCACAGCTCAAAGAAAAAGCAGGCGTAAAAGAAAGAATGTTAAAAGGCGCGATAATAACCCGGATAAGCGATGCACGAGTGATTATTTTACGGTTTGTTTTAATGACCGCGTGTTAAACATTTCTATAAATTAAAAGAGTTCAATTTAAATCGCGCGCAAAGTGGCGGTGTACAATGCACAAACAATGCCAAGACTGAAACTGACGTCCTTCAATTGGTTTTGATGGTTTTGGTGGAAAAACGCAACAAGCAGAGAATTGCATTAGAAACTTAATTGCACGCTCGTTAAAGTAACAATTATTTTTTTAGTATCTCGAAGTTGGAACGTCAAATCAAATATCGCGTCCCGTGTTTTATCTTGAAAACTCGAAATTGTTGTGCGCGCAGCCATAAAATGCTTTGTACTTTGTATTTTTCTGTCTGCGCGACGATAAAAAACAGGCAAATAAATAAAACGCAGCCTCTAAGTTGGGAATAAAACGGCCGGAGTGAGTAAAGCGAGTTAAAGGCTTGAAGTTGGAGATGAAGTAGATATACTTTGAGTAGGTACGAGTGGTTGGTTGTACGTGGTGCACCGAATAGAAGAAAAGCGTTTGCTCCTTCTGCTGCTGGTCGTCGTATGTGTGTGTTGTTAGATGTTCGCGATCGATGCCCGGGATGTTGATGGCAAAGATGCTCGATGTTGATGTTGATGGCGAGGCATCGCGGCACGCCGCGCCATTGAGGTAGAGGTGGAGAGGCGAGGATATTGAGTGCCTTCGCGCGGCGTAAAAGTATTTTTCAAGAAAAACACACAATTCGTGACCGCGCATCCGATCGGGCAATTATTTTCGTAAACACGTATCAGTTGCGTTTGCGCGCTGACGCACTCGCGCACCGGTCAAACGCAGAAGACGCTCTTGCTTTTAAAGGCCGTGAGAGTTTTTCCACTTTCAGCGCAAAACCACACCAGGTCTCTTCAAATAAAACCCTCTGGTTTTATCCACATCTCAAACCCATCTTACTCCACACATATTACAACACTTTATAAACACAATATTTTTAATGAATTTATATTGTCGTAAAATGTTATTATTTGTTAACTCGAATTTGTGAAACAGAAATTGCCATATGTATGCAAACAGCGGTGATAACGACACATCGTAAAATACGGCATAAACGCGCTGAATATGGGCAACGCGTCCATAATGTTACATAATGCGCACGATCGCAAACACACATTGAAGCAACAAAAAATTAATTTATTTTGTTGAATGAAGCCCACCAATCAGCAAACCTTTTCCTACAGGTAGTTTCACGCTCCGGCCCAAGATGATATCTGGTTGTGTGGCGGCACACGCGGCGCATTTTCCGCACATGGAAGACTATTACGCGAGTGTATAATGCGCGATTTTATTACCGTAATTATGTAGATGCGCTTCGCGCGTCTTCCTGCTGCATAAATAACTGAAAAATGCTGAAAGCGCGCGCTATGCTCGTTGTTATTATTTGATTATATTTACGGCGCATTTAAAACAAATGCGGAAATATATTATGTCCGACATTCCAGGTGTCTCTCGATTTTCTTTACAAAGCGTTGTAAATTCTCGCCTATAAGAAGTTGTAGTATCACAGAGACAAAAAGGGTAATAACCCCACGGAAAAACTCAGTTCATTTTCGGTATGCTTCAACATTTTATTCTCCTATGTGTCTTGTAGAGATGTTTTTAGAGGTTTCTTTTTGCTAGGAAAAAAGTACCCGTGTGAAATTCGAGATGTACTCCTGCAATCTGTTAGCAATACATTACTCGCGTCTCTTTAATACGTGCAACTTGAAGCCTGGAGATTGTAACGAGCAATAACTTTG
>JAODGA020004240.1:0-11228 GCA_027574885.2 Drusilla canaliculata | reverse complement strand
GCCGTCTCATTTCTTTCAATGCCACTGTGCCCCGGCACCCAACACAGTGTTAAGCGATTTCCGTGTGCTAGTCGCTTGAGGGTGCGTCTACAGCTCCAGGCAATACTTGAGTCAAAGCTATTAGCACTGAGGCTCAAAAGCGCTGCTTGGCTGTCAGTTATTATCGTAATGCGCTTGTTGCCGAGCCTCCTGCTCAAACACACCTCCGCGCACCTTTCGATGGCTATCATTCCAGCCTGAAGTACTGTTTGGGTCGTTCCTAAAGGTACTAAACGTACTCCCTGTACCTCCGGTTGTAGATGCCTATGCCCGTACCTCTCGGTGTTTTCGCGGCATCAGTATACCAGCGCGGCATCATTTTACAAATTTGTATTTTTTAAGAAATTGTATACAAATCTGGGATTACTTAACTGTTCAGGCAATGTATGTATAAAATATTGTAAATTTTGTTTAAAAATGGCACTGAATTGCCTTAAACTGCACCGAAAAATTGTTTGTAAGTTTGATTTGATGTCATTTGGTTTCTTGAATAATCAAAAATTAAACTTTAATCTACATTATAGCGCAGTCTGAATATTTTTGTTAGGATCATAATTTAAAAGAGTTTTTTACATTCCTTAGAAAATACAAACTAAATACAAACCAAATATCTATGTTTTGCTTATCTTTCCCTAAAGTAAAGTAAAACTAGTTAACAAACAATGCAATAACGTCTACTTAGTTTAACTAGTGACCGTTAAACATCAAAAACAAAGCAAAATAAAGTAATTATCTTCATTACTGCGAAAAGCATTATTATTTTCCAGGTGAAATACAACCTTAATTCTATACTTATAAGCAGATTCAGAGAAAACACCCACTAGCCTACTTTACCTACACTAACTTTGTTCACCAATACCTTGTATGCTTATGTGTTTGTGTAAGTTAACGACGAGTCCACTTTACTTTAACAGACAATTAATGTGCAGTTCTCTGCCAGTAAACATGTGTGGTGTGCTCCGTGTTTTGTTGTTACCTGCTTCGCTCGTGACTTCGGTAAACACACGTCGTTCGCACAAATTTTTACCAGGCTTGTGGCATGAAGTACTGTTTATAATTTAATTATAGGGGTAGAGAATACGAAATCTATGGAAATGTTTACATATTTAGAGGTAAAACTTACATTTAAAATTTTCCAAATTACTACTACATTGATAGCTTAGAAGGTAAACTCGAATTACTCTTCTACTAATGACACTTTTACATTTAACTTAACCACAGACTTAACTGTGTTTAATAAACACTCTTAATCACTTCGGTTAGACATAATTTGACAGTTTACTCAATATCTCGCACTGAATTTTGAATATTTGTTTGACTTCGATTCTTTGGTATTGCTTTATTCCATGATGGTTATAAAAATAGAATTAACCCAAGTAGGTACTTTCAAAGCAGATCGCATTGCACTTTCGATTATCGCACGTAAATGCTTGCGAAAAACACGGAAAATATTTCAGCCTAAAACCTGTTTATCTTTATTTTATTTCACTTTGGTTTTGCAGGCTTTTCAGCTTGCGTTCTCAGCGCGCAGTTAAGCTTCAATGCTTTGATGCATTGTGCGTAGACGACTTGTAGGTTCGACCCTTTGCGTAAAGAAATATTTATGTGTATCGAAATCCTAAGTTATGGACCGGATTTCAACCCAAACCCAAAGTTTCAAGCTATGGCACTCTTGCTAACCCCCCAAACCGCCGTCACTCCTCGCCCCGCAAAAAATTTCGCATAAGAGAAAGTCCCGGGGATAAGTAAAAGTTCGCCGAGTTGGCGGGGCAATATTAATAAAAAATCTAAGTCTAAAAATTTAATTTTAATATCTTCAGGACGTCAAAATTTCTCGACGCAATTCTGATATAGGGAGCCATGCGTGGAATATGTGTCTTCTTGGTTTGGTTGGGAGATATGAGGGTAAAGGTTGACGCACAGGGGATGAGTGGGCGCGGATGCGCTCGAAGCGGGAGGGTGCTGGGCGCGCGAAAAGGGCGCAAGGTGTCGCCTAAGACGCTACATTCACACGCCGGATTGTGCGGATTGATGATAAGCCACCCGGAAACTGAACAACGCGTCGCTGAAGCAGGGTGCATTCTCCACTGTCACCTTCCAACTGCCAACCCTCATGCCGCCGTACACTTCTTCCACTTACCCAGGCGCAATGCTGCTGCTGAGCATTGCTGGGTGAATACTAAACCAGTGACAGTGCAACACGTTTGTGTGCGTCCCTCAAGGACGACGTTTTGTGTGCTGGGTGGTCGCGATGGGGTGAAGGACATGCTACAAACAACTTAGGGGTTGTCTACTAAGAACATTGCATTCGAAAATTTGAAGAAGATTTACGCGTAGATCTTACATTGTAATCTGATCAGATCTATTTCGACTTAGTGTGAGCTGCACTTGGTACAAGGACAGTCATTTCATGCTAATTTACTGCTACATTCTTAGGTCTAATGGGATTTGAAAACCTATTTATAAAATCGCTTTAAAAATTAATTACGATTTTAAATTTTCAATATTATCACTTTTATCTACAGGAATATATTTTATTTTCATCATAGTTAAATAACTTGTATTAATACAGCTAGTAGATATTTTTTCTAGGAGTGCTGCTTTTTAATATTCAGCAGTCGCTCAATAAGATGTTTTTGTCATCAAATGTCTGCTGATTAGTAATCAACAGGATCGTGAATTAGAAATATGGAAACAGTCTAGGAACACTTTCCGGCCAAAATCTACCAACATTTTGCCGAAAACATTCTTAAGTTAACTTTGGGTGTAAATGTCTCGGAGACTATTTCTATCTAAAAGTTCAACTTTTTAGGAGCTTATATTAACTATCTGAGGATATATTCTGAAAGTTTCAAACAAAGTTACTGGTAGGTTTTTGAGATATCTAGATAAGTGGAAATTTTAACAGACTCTTAAAGTATGTGTAGAACAAGATTACAATTGCCTATATCTCAGAAACAAATTGAAATATTTTAAGCTTGATTTGGTTATGCGATACAAGAGGTTGCGCCGCAGTGCTCATGGGTGAGCCGTGTTTGATTACTTTACGCAACGAGCGAGGTAAAGATTTGCGTAAACGTTGTATGTTTTCAGTTTCAAACGGAGCAGGTAACTACAAAGCACGGAGCAAAGTACAAATACTTATTGGAAAAGTTGTGGACAATGTTTTTTTTGCTTAACTTGCCTAAAAGATCATTTTATGCAGGGCATATTTTAAGAACATGGCATAGGTCAACAAAGTTAGTGTAGTCGTAGTAGGATGTTGGGTGTTGTTTCTGTATCAGTCCTTTAAGATCTGCTGCATGTCGCTTGAAAGAATTAATACAAATTGAGATTCGTAAATAATGGTAGAAATTTGTGGAGAGTCGTAGAGATTTGACTAACCACAAAGCTGCTTTGCTTATTCTTACTACTGAAGATAATTGTTCTTTGTCAAGTTTTGAATGTTAACGTCACTAATTTAACTATGTAGGCGTTATTATATTGTTTATTGATTATTTATACGTTAATTTCGCTCGTGGTATTAAAAAAACATTTTTTTTAGACGGTACAAAGTTTGACGTGACAAGGAGTATTTTATAATCTACTACATTGTTAGTAATAAAAGAAGTAAATTTAATTATTGGGTGAGATTTTTACGATAAAATACAGGAAGTAAAAGATGAAAGCTCGGCTGAGTGTGAGGCCAAGCGTCTAATTACCGCTCTCTTGAGATTCATTAATCACAACTTTGCGTAATTAGATTCGTGGCGCGTAGATGAAGTGGAAGCGAGGAACGCAGGTTTTCCGACCTGCGAGGTCGACAGTTGAAAGGACAACTTCGCAAAGAAACAAGACATAAAACACTCGCGAAGCTGGTAATCATAGTTGAGATTATAGATAGTAAATTCCGAGGAGTTTAGGTAATAATTTGAATATTTTATCAAGATATCATATGGTTTGCGCCAGCGCGGAGAGTGCACTTCTACATACTTGGCGCTCCGGATGCACGGCTAAGCATTCCGCTAGTTGGCGAAAAAGTCGGTAGGATGCCAAGCGAGTAACAGCGTTCATTAGCGGAGCACTTGAAATTTATCTTGTTAAAGTTCAGTAATTACCGACTTGCAGTCGGTGCAGGGCCGTGTGCAGCAACTCGCCCAACATTATCTTGTTTTCGGCGGCGCTGCGCGAAAAGAAGACGCAAATGGGAGAACAAGGAGATAACGAAGGCGGAAGTTGTCTTGGTGCCCCATCCTCGCCCGCCCAGATCTACCAACACCCACCGCCGTGCATGTAGTAAACCCTTGGATACTTTTACGATGTTGGCGTGATGCGCAATTTGCCATTGCATAGTTGGTACAATTTGGAATTTGAGGTAGAACGCGCGCAATTGCCGCTCATGTGCAAACACGAGAATAATAACCAGAATCTAAATAACGCGCAAAATTTGCAAGGTTTATTTAGGACGCGTTTCGATACAATTCAGCCCAAAACACATTCGCATAGATTGGTTTGCTGATATGATTCAATAAGCGGCGAATGAAAGTACTGTATTGGGCGGCGCAAAATTTAATTAACGATGTTAATTTGTCCGCTGAATAATTCATGCTATTCGGCGATAAATTAGGAAAATTGAATGTCTAATGTTGTCGATAAGCCGGCGTCGTTTCGAAATCAGACACGAATAAATAATGAATGCGTATTGAAATGTGCCTTCGTTGGGATGGCGCATCGAGTGCGCATTGAGGCGCATTCAGGGAAAATTGGAATATTAATAAATCGCGCGAGCGCGGGGGCGGGCGAGGCGCGGTGCGGTGCTTGCAAGGTATTTTAAGAGTGTCTATTGTGTTTTCTAATAAATACCTGGCGACGACCTGCAGCGATGACTCCGCGTCGGCGGAGGCATTGATAAAAGGAATATATTCAGGTCGGGAAGAATGCCAGGCTAATGGAATCGCTGGAATCGAATTCGATGCGATTTCATTCGATTTTTGCCGCCACCGTCAACAAGGCTGAAAATACTCTTTTCGGTGCACATTCTGTATATTAATGAATACCTATTTGTATATCATTCATAATTTTATCTTATTTTATGAGAATTATTTACATTAGCATAAAATTAAAGAAAACACAATTATTAAAATTCTTTACGCGACTGGCTCGTAACGATTTTTGCAAGCGACGTGTGTTTGAAGTACGAGTGAAGCGAATACTACTAAATATGGAGTCCGCATAAAGTTGCATAAAGTCGCATAAATCGTGCCCTTGCAGAGGTGTGTATAACGTTTTTTCGCTTAACTCATCCGAAAGATTGCTTCACCCAGAGCATATTTTAAAAACTACACATGATAATTGTAAATTTTAGAGTTAGGCCGGAATTGCTATGAACTTCTTGTTCACTAACACATACGTAGACTAACATTGTTTATCAATGCCGTGATAAACAATGTTAGTCTAGTCGTAGTTGGGTATTGTTTCGGTATGGTTTATGTTTTTTATTAAAATCGCAATACAAATGAGGAATCATGGATAATCCTAGAAAATCTTGGTTAATTATAGAAATTTCACCAATCACAACGTTGCTATTTTTATTTTTACTAGTTAGAATAATTACTTTATTTTGCTTTGTTTTGGATATTTACCGACACTCGTGAGTATAAATAGACGTAATTTCAATGTTTATTAATAAGTTAGTTTATTTATAGATAGTTATTCAATTAATTAAATATTATTTTGGTAAAATTACTTTACAAAAATTCGTCACAATACTGTTTGTAACATGTTATAAGCAATTTTTGTACTGCACATTTACATTTGAGTCACCGGCCTTTGTAAGATCAAAAACGTGGTTGTAGGGTACAAAAGTGACATAACATAACAGGTACAAAAGAAAAGTGTTTAGCTTTGTCCCATCATACAGATTTATATAAAAATTTAAAGCAGATAATACAAAGAAAAATTATTATTAATTAAAGCAAAGTTATTACTAATTAAGCAAAGTTTATCGATTTTTATGGAATTTTATGATAAATAAATAGTTTATATTTAGTTTTTGGTTTTTAAATGAATTATGTAAATAGATATATTGTTTTTCCTTCATATATTTAAATAAATCGTGAGAGGTGAGGAGTAGGTAAAACATTGCATATTTATTTATGATGTTCTTTTGTCTATTGGATGTTGTTCTTACGCGGTAGTCGAGGTTTGATTTTCAAGAATTTTAATGCATTCGCGAACTTACTTTGCGAGCTCTGTATTACCAGCCAAAGATGCAGGACTTCTTGGACAGGCTCACAACAACACACGTTTAATGTAACAAGGATATTTAACAATAAATAAGAAATACAAGAGTTACCAAACGACTGGTCTCGCCAAAGTGTTGAAGTACAAGACTGAGCTTAGCACACTCCTAGAAGTTCATTAGCTTCACGGTGGTACAAAACGGCATCAAGGTGCTCCGCCAAATTCAAAACTTTGTCAAGAGCAAGCAACGCAGCGTGCAGCGTTGCAGCACGGAGCAGATATGTAATATTTCTTAGAAATAATGTTGTTATTCTTAAACCGTGATGTGGTATTTTTGTCTTGGCTTTGACGTCAAAACTAACATTTGACAGATTTTTATAGGGCCTTGTTACAGTTATAAATTAAGATAAATAAAAAAAATGTTATGAACATTGATTGAGTATACCTCAGAGTTGTTTAGAGCAATATTTATTAGATCGAAAATACCTAGGATAGGTAGGATTAAGAGTATATCCCTTGTATAAAATAAACGAATTTCAGAAATGTTTTATTTAGTGGGTTGTACTCTATCAGTAATAATATTATTATTTTATTGGAATTATATTATTAGTGAGCGTGTGAATGATGCAGGTAACGTCATTATTACTGATCGTGTAGGAACTCTTTTTCACCTAACACCTATCTTATCTTAACTAAACCTAACATAACTCAAGTTTATTCTAACTGATTCAGACAAATCTTGCATTAAACCAAATACACCTAGTAAAACATGAAAACGTATAAATTTTAACCGTTACTGTGTAAAAGCCCCAGTGACTAATATTTTCACACCCTAATCACAAAAGTAATTAAATATTAAACACTAAATTAATGAGCAACCAAAGCAGCCACTGTGCCTTCGAGCACAAAGCGCTGCGAGGTGGAAAATATTGCGCGTAGCGTGGCGCGGCTGGAAGATGAAAGAAAACCGCACATTATTTTCACTCTTTCGCATGTTTTCGCATTTCCATACACGCCCATAAACATCCACGAAAACGCGCCAACCACCTTGCACACACACATACACACACACGCGCGTAGTTGACGCCAGCTCATTTCGCCAATGCTACCACGCCTGCAAACGCGCCAAATGAAAATGAAAACATAAAACATAAAGTATTGCCAATGGTTTAATAAAGTTGTTAAGTCACCTCACGCCTAGCGCCCAACCCTCCCCGACGTCGCCGAGTCTCACATTCTCGCACAACGACTACAGATTGCCATTTGCAGGGCGCATGAATGTGTAAGGATGTGAAAGGATGTAAATTTCTTAAAATATGGCGCGATGCAGGCGCGCCTACAAATTCTCCACTTTACACATTCCACATTTTCACTGGCTTCATTGCGTGTTTGTTCTCCTTGCGGAAACGCGCTCAGCGCGAACACACCGAACGATAAAGCGAGATCGCGTAGAGAGAGAATGGTTTAATATTTTAATATTTTACGTAAACGGCCGCAAAAGTGCGCAAGCGGCGCGATGTGTGTGAGTGTGAATAATGGTAGATGCGGCGGGTTCGTAACTAAGGATAACTAAAGGAAAAGTGCGGAATTTGAATGTCTTCGAGGATGTTGCGCCGGGCGTTAGGTGTAGTAATCTTGTAACATCATCGTTTCATGAATTGGTAATGTAATTTTCGCACCCGTGATGCCAACCCCACAGTCTTCACGTAGTCAACTTAAGCACATTCGCCACGCGAAAAACAGACATTCACAATAATCGTTTAAGAAATCTTCGGGGTTGCTGATCATCATAATAATTCTTAATGTTAGACATCATATTCTATAAAGTGTTATTTATTCAATGGTCTTATTCAATGGAATGGAAACGGGAAAATTGAATTATGTTTTCATGGATTGCCTATTTTGATGTTCTGTCAACAGTGTCACAGCTTAATTTACGGGAAATGCTGTAACTATTCGTAATATTGCGAAAATTGTTTAATATTGGAATTGTTTCTGAGTTTCTGAGTGTGCTTAATGTGCGAGTACCAAAACAGCCAAAAAACGCTTTGTTTTAAGTGTTGTCAAAGTAATTACGAAATAATATCGTCAAGTGTTGTTATCTGCAAAGTTATTAATTGAAATTGATTAAAACGTATAATAAATATTCTTATTATTCATAAAGGATTTTATCTAATTTCAATTAAAGTAAATTAAGATTTTGATTGTTCTTAAAATTATTTCTTATTTAAACGATCAATTTATAGGAATTTAAAAATTGAGACAACGTTAAATGTTAATATTATAATGTAATTAAATTATGATTTAAGGAAAGCAAGGAAAATCGGACAAAGTATGACTGCAACCTTATAAAAAAACGTTCTAGCTTTAATTATTTTAAATATGATAGTAACACAATATCATTGATTTGTTACTATAACTAGAAAAATTTTAATAAGTCTACATAAAATATTTCAGGGGGTTTATCTATATTTGTGTCATTTTATTAGTTACTTTAAAAGTAGGGCGATATAATATATACCTACAGTTTTGTAAAGTAGTAATATTTAAGTTAACATTCATGACTGTTGGAGAATATATGGTTCAATTTTATAGACAATGCAGCTACATTTAATTCAAGAAAGCTAGTTAGAACTTTAAAATATCAAAAATGGCTCTATCAATATTTATAATTTTCTTTGTTGATTTGTCTTCAACCTGAGTTGAAGAATAACTATTAAATTATTAAAAAATTTACAAATATGTATATATTTTCTAACAATGGTTAATTTTCTTTTACAAGGCTCTATAGATTCCACTATCCGTATAGAAAATATTATTCTTATTTATAATATACTAGCTGTATCGGCAAACTTTATATAGCCGAATTATATTTTAACATCAATTATGTTAAACTAATCAAAGTCAATTAAAAAAAACAAAATAATCCCAATAATTAGTTTATCTGTTTTTGAATTGTAGCAGGTTAATCAGATACGATTGAAACCTTTCTCTGAACAACTACAAAACAAACAGGGAAATAATTATAAAAATAAGTAAACTGTTCTTGAGTTATAAATGTTGTTATAAACAAATCATTTTTAAAATATTTATATTTTAACATACGATTTTCTTCCTTCGACATATTTATTGTAGCCCAGAAAGAATTATAAAAATTGGTCTTGTTGTTTATGAAATAAATGTAATTACAAACACCACTGTTATCTAATATATTGGTAAATAAATCAAATATTATATGTTTGTTTGTTATGGAGAAAATGCGCATCTACTTGAAGAATTGTGTGTTATACGAATAAAATTGATAAAAATTACAAATTACAATTACAGTACAAATTATAATTTGCCGTCTTCAGCGTAAACCTGAATATAAAATACTTAATCTAACGTTGATTAAAATGTATAAATCACATTCTTTTAATTGTTCACTTCTGTACTACTAACTCCCTCATTCCGGTACAAATGAGAGGGTGTTGGAAAGGATTTTAGCAGTTTGCACCCTTTTTCCTGTCTGTTTCACACCGATGCTAACAAACGACGCATTCCGGCGGGAAAGTCATTCTATTTTCAAGGATGCAGCACCGCTAACCGTAGTTTTTCTATGACTCCTGAACGTCTCCAACCCCCATTCGCAAAACCCCATTCGGCAATTACAAACGAAGCAGTCAATTAAAACGTCAGCGTAAATTAATTCCTAGGCGGAAAATTACCGCATTACCGTGGATATATCATCATCAAATGTCATGCCGCAAAAGGGATGGTACGAAAAAAGTCCCTTTTTTAGAGTTTAAGAAACCAATTTGAATGCGTGCAATTTCGTTGTTTATGTTATTTATGAAGCGCGGCGCGCCACGCAACAAAGCATAAAATATAAAACAGCAAACGACGCAATTATAATAAAAGTACTCAAATGTATAAATTAGAAGCGCGGCAGCGGCGGTGGCGGCGTGTCGGTGGTGGTGGTAGCGGTGTGTTGTCCGCGTGGTTTTTGCCGCTTTTTGCGGCGTGGAAATTGTGGCAAAACTCGGCACGAATGCTAAAGCCCGCCGAAAGCGCCAAAAAGACGATGGGATTATGCGTGCGCAATGCGCGGGCGGCGGCACTGGCGGCGGCGGCTGCGGCGTCCGGCGAGCGAAAACCGCTTAATTCGCATTCCGGATGCTTCGCTTTTTCCTGACCATACCGGATATCCTTTACATTTTTCATTAGTGTACATTGCGTCGCTGTGAGCAAATGCTATTTGATATTTTTTAGCTGCCTTTGGCTAAATAAATATTTCAACGTAAATATAATTATTGCTTGTGTAATTCAAACATGTATACATTTTGTTTATAATTAACTGTTTATTATGTTTACAAAAAGAATAATTAATTTATTCAAAGTAATTATTTATGATAATTATCGGCTGGAGTTATTGAAAATAATAAATATTTATTTCTTATCAATTATGAAGCGGATTACAATAAAATATTTGTTAATTAATTACATGTTTATATGTTTTGAACATTTTATAAAGTTATCAATCAAAACAATAACATGTAATACGTCAACCTATGACGTATAGTATAAGATAATAATATGCAACTACTTTATTATTTATAATAAATAATCACTATATAATAATAAATATAATAAATATAATAATCACTATAGATATATAAAAAGATGTATGAAAATGTTTGGATGTTTGTAAATTTGGATGTTCAACCGCTTTTCACAGCCGTAGGATTTATGGCATGAGAAAAATAAATATACAAAACATTATCTAATTTCTCTAATTTTTTGAGAAATTTACACTCAAAGTTGACTTAGAGTCACGCTCAAAGTTGAGTTAGAGGTTAGGTTAGGAGAAGACAACGACGCGGTGGCAGAAAAACCAATTAATACATTTGTTTGAAACTTTCAGAAAATGTTCTCAGATAGTTAGCATGCATTTCCTAAAAATTTGAGCTCTTTGTAATAAATAGTTT